>CAWUHX010000171.1:679688-787632 GCA_963922205.1 Romanomermis culicivorax | reverse complement strand
TAACATACAAACACACAGCAACAGAAAAACTTGGGAGGGCTGAGAGAAGATCAGCTGGCCAGCTATAGGAAAAATTCTTCTATAGCAGACATGAAAAGTCTTAAAAATAGTGCTCTATTATATAACTCCCAATTAAAACTAAAAAAAGATGTGTTCCTTATGATTGTGTCCCCATTCACCAAATGTCCCTATTTCTCAAACATCCCAATTACCTGAACACTAAGAATGTTTGAATCTAGGAAACTGCAATCATCAGAGTTGGATACTAAATGGCAGATCGATCAAATAAGATCTGGATTCTGTATAAAGTATACAGTGTGAGTGAAAAAAAAGGCAACCAGTACTGCCTCTAATAACTTTTGATTGCTGCATCAGAATGCCCCGTTTATCTTTGCTGTAAAGCTCAAGTTGTATGCTTCTAGCATTCATGGTTAGTGTACCAACAGGAATTTAGTAAACATCATTTTTCAGAAAGTAAAAATTGTGAAATTAAAGTAGAAAGTTTTCCTATTGTGAGAAACGTTTTGTGAAGCTTTTTACACACAAAATACTTCAAAAGTCATCCAGATTTGTAAGTTACACCTAACTTAAAGTCATAAACTTCTTCTTTCAATGTGAAGCAAATTTCGTAGTTTTTTGTCTTAAAACATGTTGATTTTGTCAATTTTTAAAAATTCATTTGGAAAAGCCCGATGTTTAGTACTTTTGATTCTAGTCAGTCAATATTCGAGAAATATAGCTGAAACTCTGCAGTTTTTATGCCAGATGTTTGATCTATCGAGACAAGAAATTGATTTAGAAAAGCTCCATCTGTTTAAAAGCTATAAGAGTCAGTACTGGTCGCCTTTTTTTGGCTCACCCAGTATAAGTCTGTTTTTCTTGAAATGCTTCTGGATAATGAAAATGGAAAACAAGTAGTGTTTCACATTTTCATGATTTTCTAATAAACAGTATACCATACGGGACAGAAAATTTGAAGGTATACTGACCTGACCTACAACAATTCTCTTCACTCTTCATTATTTTGTTAACCAAACATGAAACATCTCAACTGTTGGCAAAATTTTTGCATTTCCTCTAAACTTGTGGCATTATCCAAATACTTAGTCTAAACTCAATGGGATTTCATTTAATCTCCTGACAGCAAGTCTTAACTTCTGCCATACATAAGTATATTATAGTATTAGCTGTCTATCTGAACTTCAGCCACTAGATTTATCCATGCTTTCTAATAAACACCATTCCTGATTTTCCTTGCAGTCAAACATTTCTAATCTAGATCAGATAAAATTTTTCTCATAAACATAACTTCCCAAAAACATTGAAATATCTTTTGTACATGAGATTCATTTACAGAGACCTGGGGGTTTATGAATTTTATTGAAGCTCACTCCATGCTATTTTGGGAACAAAGGAAAAGGAGAGAAAAAGCATTAAGGGCCATATGACAGTTGAATAATAGTGTTAACTCTGGAATAAGTCCAGTGTCAAGTAAGAAATTAATATTTGTCATATGACAAAAAGGGGAATAACTGTGCAAAACTGCCAAATAAATTTTGTATGATAGAAAGGGTAACAACCCTCATCTCACCAATGAATCCTGGAATGAATTGGCTGAACAAAATTAGCCCTATAATAGAAAGTAGGATATGCTTTGTCTGGAATAAAGAATAGTTATTCTTATCCTCAGTCTTACATCAGCAGGTATAAATCCAGGAATAAAAATTTTTGTCCTTTTTTATTACAAAAAAATTGTGAACACATTCTCTTTTCTTGTCCTTGTTTGTGCTCCATAGAAGAAATTGAAATATTGAAACTCTTGGAAGAAACTGATGCAATGGAAAATATCATCATACAGCTAATGGCTTTATTTCAGCCATTACACAAAAAACTAAAAAATAGCTCTACTAAAAACCATTCTTTTATGGCATTGTCAAAAAGCTTTTGTGTCAAAGTTATTTTTGTTACAACATTTCTTTGTGACATCATGCTTGTAGGGAATTTTAATGAGCTTCTTATTGAAATCGGAAAAACATGCCTAATTCTTTCTTATCTTCTAGGCACAGCTATTCTGCTGCTGTTACTCTGCTTTCTGTCATACATATAGCTTTTATTCCACTATCACAGCTATTCCTGATATAGCATGTTGAGGACAGCTACCCAAGAAATAAGGCTTATTCCAGATATAACCTGTTCCTCTTTCTGTCATCCAGCCCTAAATGTCACTTGTTGTTCAATTATTTTGTCAATTTAATGAAGATATGATATTAACCTGTCTTCTTATCCTATCAAGCATGGATTTACTCTTGGAGTTACTACAGTATTAGTAAGATGACCACTATTGATTGATGTGATTGTGTACATGTTGTTTGTGCTTCCTCTTTTTCACATGTTGAAAGCTTGCCAGATTATGTTGTGTGTGTAACATACTACCAAATCGAGTGCACACATTACAAAAGTCATGTCTAATCCAATTTGTGACTTTTTTTATGTATTTAATTTGAGCCGATCCTGCAGTCTATTCTCCTAGAAAACCATTGTCAGTAAAATCTGATAGTGAACCATTTGATCGTTAATAGCAGAGTCACTTATGAAGATCACACTGATATTTTTACATTAATAGACGTAAAATTTCATGGGCTTTTCTATGAGGTATCATTTGTGGAAATTGCCCTGAAAATTAATCGATGTCTTAGATTTTTGGTGCCTTTCGATTTCAAGTACTCTAATACTCACAAAATCACCAAGATGCACTTTTCATTGTTCATGAAACCTTACTTTTGATGATCAAATATTGAATTTGAAGTGTTTCAGGTAGTTTTCAATGCAGAAATCGAAAATTAAATCAGATTTGAGCTATCTCTGATACGTTTTCCAAAATTTGCATGCAACAGGGTGTCTCACAGGGACAATTTGATCGTTTATAGCAGAGTCACTTTTGAACATCATGCAACACTTTTACACCATTAGACATAAAATTTTATGGGCTCTTGAATTAGCTATCAGTCGCCAAATGTGTGTGGGAATTGACTGAGGTTGGTCTCCAACATCTCATCAGAAACATTCATCAAAGGCTGAAACAGCACCAACAAGTCCTGTTTCTTTGGAATAGAAGGCACTGGTGCCTCTTTAGTGGGAGAATATAAGGTCTTGATGATAGCATACTTATCTATATCACTGCTGAGGTTGCCTAATGTGTTGCCCAAGTTGGTGGTTGACAATTAAATGGTATCACTGGCATTTGGTGGTCAAAAGGAGGAAACTAGATTAAAAAAATGTATGTATTGTTAATCTGGCTGATTATGTATCTTCAACTCCTTTCACACTGGACTTTGTCATGTTGATGAAATATAGATACTGTTTTCGAGGTAGTCTTTTCTATAAGCTGAGGTCTCACTAATTTTTTGTTTTGTTCTGTAGGGTGAGCCTCTGAATAGTAGCAATTAGATAAAATTTAGTGTGAATTCTGTTTATATCGAAATACTTCGTATTTTTTACAGCCAATGAGAATTGCACTCGAGCTAATTCAAAAAAATCTTTTAAATTTTCCACTTCATTTTTTCAGGCTTTGCGAAGCATATTGACACATACCTGGAGGTGGTACACAATATATTATGGCCAGCCAGCAAAATGGTTCAATGATGTAGGAAAACATTGATTAGTTTCATTGAGTGACTTAATGCGAAAAAAGAGGCATCTATTCGAAAACTAACTCAACTATTGTCTCTATTGTGACAATAGAAAATTCAACCTTGCTACTTGAAGCAAAGCCAAAGAGTGATTGAAAACTAATATGCACTAATTTTTTTGTTTTATTTTCTTCTATTTTTTATATTTTCCACTCTTAAACAATGACTGACTGGTAGTAAGTAGATTTTGACATTTAGTGGAAATGCCTGACAGATAGTAATCAAATTCTGACACTTGGTTACTATGATTTTTTCTTTAATTTCCGTTTCTTCTCTTTTCTTTCCCTTTACTTTATTATCCTTTATTTTTTTGTGATCTGAATGTGATCTGTAATGAATAATTATAAAGTGCATAAGTGGTAAGGCAATCCACCAATTCAGCTTGTATCGAGCATGCAAGCTGAAATATGGATTATGGATAGCAGAAATAACGAATCTGTGGATTCAATTTTTCTGAAATCTGTGAGCCATAATGATGTTTTTTCAGTTGTCCATTAGTCAACCATAAATTGCTAAATAGATTCGAGAATTTTCCTATAAAATGTCACCAAGTCGAATGCTATGTAATCCACCAGCAGCAGGCCTCCTCAAATCTAAAACAGAAGGTTGTCAAAAGAAAGACAGGTATAAATAGACATGAAGAAAAAATTGAAAAAATAAGATTTTTTTTCAGCAAAAGTAGTGATGATGTGACAAACAATGTAACACAGAAACGGGCAACTATTAAAATTTTACAAAACAAAAGTTTTTCCACACTGAAAAATTATGATCAGGCTCGCTTGGTTCATGCAATCAGCAAATTTGCAAAAAAACTCATTTTTGACCAAAAAAATCCTGTCATCGGAACTAAAAAAAGAAAACAGTCAAAACGGGCATTTCTTATTTGCCTGGTGCCAGGAGTATGTTGATTGGGTTCATGATCATTTTATATATCGCAAAGATCACGGGGAAAAGTTGTATGCCCTGTATAAAGACAAGATGCAACTAAAAAGGTACAGGCCAAAACAATCCATCACATGGAAATTTGTCGAACGTCTACTGATAATTTGGACAAGGATGGTCGTCCACCCCACTTGAAAGCAGCCATGCGAGCTGCTGGCTTGTATGAAAAGTGTCGTCGGTGCCCATTATTGAAAGAATATAAGGATGAAGGCATCGACTTGGAGTGTAAATCCAACGAGGCTACAGTTGATTATTATCAGCGCTGTATATCTTCCGCTGTTCAATTTTGTTGCAGCAAAGAAAAGGCGGAGCTCAATGCAGCTGATATTTCCCATGGTAGTAGGTGGTGATCTCTGATGAAAATTTCTCTGATTAATAGTTCTTAAATCAGAAAAAATATCAAACTAACTGTCCATTTGCAACCACTGTTGTGGTAATTCAAGATTTACTATGTAGGCTTTAAAGACAAAATTGCCGTGTATATAAGATCAATTTACGCTGTATCCAAAAATTATACTTTGTGTTCAAATTATTGTTCAGCTCTTCAGACCTTCATCGGCTGGCTCGTCTGGGAGACCGACTCCAACGAAGCCCAGTCGATGACAACTTTTGGGATGCTAAATGTGTTGGAGACCAAACTGGGGAAGTGGTGCTCATGACAACGTTCCCTGGGGGAACATATAGATCAGTAGGGATGCTTTCATTGGTGACAAAGTCATGTCATTTCTTTCTCCACATTGTTGATGACATTACTTCTGTAACCAGCTTTACAGAGGGCTAATAGCTTGAAACTTTCTCTTGTTCAGATTGCGTCGTGCTAAAAAACTGATTTTACCACCTGCATCGTATAGGAATTGTTTACAATTCTGATGCAGCGGTGAAATGCGTGACAAATTTGTTGGAATTCATCACAGAGCATTGGATTTTTCGAAGAATGATTACACTTTTGTTCTAAACTATATAATCATTCAATTGCTGTTTTCCAAGGCAGCACGACCAGAAATGATTTATAAGGCCGGAATGGTAAACTTGCATTCCTGCAAGTAGGGGAATGAAGTTTACCATTTAACAAAAGTGCCCGACGCTAAAAATGGCCGGATTAATGCAATGGTAATGTCATTGGATGACCATTCCATGTTTCTCGATTACCAAGAAGTGCGCAGGGTTGTCACATTAGAGAATGGATACATTGACAATCGCCAGTATATGTTAGTTTCATTCCTGCGTCAACTAACCCACCATATTAGCCAAAACTTAAAACAAATCACGGTAAATAAAAATAAATGTTCCCCTCGGCAATATGTATGAGTATGCCGGCAATTAATCTAATACCAGTCTCATTACAAAGTGTCCGCCTGCATTCTTGTGCACATTCCAAGGGTTTTAATAAAGAATTTACATCTAAAACTTGATTAAAACTATAGTAATTCTCTGCTTTCAAGGTTTCTAGCAGCTTCAAGCATTTGCTTGCCTACAAAGTACGCCCAGCTAGTTGTACCAGCTCATGCATGGAATTTTTCAATCGCTTTTTGGTAGCAGAAAGCAGTGATGCCCAACTGGGCTCCAGAGTACTTGGCCACTCAAATATGACATCTTTGAAAGAATATGATAGGTAGTTTGTCATTGTTGTAATGAGCACTCATTCATCTTGCCTTCAAACAAGTTGGCTTCTTTCTCGAATTATCAAACTTGACATTTGAATTCAACTATGATGTGATTTTCTAAAACAATAAGTTGTCAAATTTAGATAGAAGCTCTTGAGCAGTTTAGGAACCGAAAAATGTACCGAAGAGGTAGAAGGTCTTGAGCAACAAATTATTGCTGAGCCCCAGATTTCTACCAAAAAGAGTGCTTTTGGTTCAAAAATTATTTTACGAAATCATCAAATGCCTTTCAAGTCATTCTTCGTCCCCCTAACCCCGGAACCAGCAGACGGAGATGAATAGAATCAGTCCAAAGACTACAAAAAACAGAAACTGGGGAGACCATGTAGGGTCTACAGCGATGGCTGGAAGTTTTACCTCGAATCATATTTAATGCACAAATCCAACGGCACAAAATTGCCATTGGGGCATGATGATATGGATCTTTTTATACCTGTAAAATAACATTTTTTCTCTCTGGCTAGAAATATAAATTGTTATAATTCCAGAAAAAAATCTTGATCGAAAACAGGGAGCCCCAAGCTCTCAACAAATTGCACCACAAAGTTCACAACATGATCGGGCGATACTTTTCAGCAATGCAATACGTTGCTCTGATGTGGTTTTGCAAAAAGAAAAAAATAGTGAAATTTGAATCGGACAGTGACCTCGAAGGTCACTTACAAGAAGTGGCGCATATTCTCAACATTACATTGATGAAACCACAGAAGAATCAAATAGCGTTCTTTAAATCACTTGCATTAAAGGTTTGAAAATAAAGAAAAAGAAAATAGCATTAACTCGAAGCTTAAATTTATTTTCAGGTTGACACCATCCAAGTGCAGGTTGCCACTTTTGAGGATGATGTAACTATTGGGAATAAATCAAATATAAACAAGAATAAGGTTTGAACTGTAAAAAATGTAAAAACATAGAATAATCAATAGAACATACATAATTGCAGGTTTCAGAGATGATTAAACCATCAAAATCTACGGCTATGCCCACAAAAAGCCTGTTTCACCATCCAAGGTAAACTTTGTTATCCCTCAATGAGCATATAAACTTTGTTCAAATCCATTGTTATATATTTAAGCTGGCTGCTGCGATTGCAGAAGCAGAAAGGATCCACCAGCTAAACAAGGACAAGTGGTTTCATTCTAAGCTTAAAAAATCATTGTTGTAATAGTTTTTAAATCAAATAAATTTTTATCAGAGTGTTTTGCTTGAATTGCATCTAAAAGTTTTAGGACTCTATTTTCTATTGTCAAAAAAAATTTGAAAAATATTTCCTTGCTCACAGAATACTTTAGCTCAAAGCAGTCCATATGGTTGGCCTAATAGAGGAGGAGCGTTGAATCATCTGTGAAACTGTTCAGATGATTCTCGAGTTTCATTTGGGAGCTGAGGTAAATTCTTAATCTATATGAAAGGATGTGTATAGTATATTTATGTCGCAATTGTTTCACTTAGGTGAGAGTCAGCGAATTTGTCACCCGGGCCAAAAATTATTTGATGGAAAACTATGGGTGGATACTTAGCTTGAAAGCACTTAGTCAGGGAAGCTCGTTCCTTTTTCCACCTGGGGAGCAATACGAGGGACCAGGCTTGTGTTAATTGAACCTTGCCCGTTCAGTTCCAAGCACAAGTACAGAACCATAAAAAATGCAAATCATATATATATATATATACCTCCCTCTTAGTAACTTTGCTTTACAGATGGAACAAAATGCCCAAGAAACTGATGAAATTGAGCTGCCTGTCAGCAACAATGAGGAAATGGTATACAATGGCGGTATTGAATTGCCTATTTAAATTTTGCCTTTTTCTAAATAATAAAAAATTCCATAGTAGTGTGCAACTTCTTCAGATCATGTGTGTGTAGATATTCTGAAATTATTTTTCCCCCAAGTCAACATATTTGAAATCTAAATAACATATTTTTTAGGTTCATAATTATCTATATGCATTGTCCTTGGGATCAAGAATATCCATGAATTTGAAAGCCTTTCAACTGCTCCATTAAAGCTGATATATGGTAGGAATTTGGTACTTTGTTTCATTTTTACTCAGGTTACTCAATTGGCAACTCAAAATGTTGAAATTTTGTCATTTACTCAAAAAGATCAGTTATTTAAGGCCTTTTAAAGTAGTCACCTGTAATTACTCAATTTTGATTTAAATCTAGATTTAGGCTCTCAACTTTTTGTAATTGTTGTATCATTTCTATGTCTATAATTTTTTTTCTATTGCAGGTTGTCGAAGATGACAAAACAAACTTTTTTTCTGGGCATGTGTGTAGCCTCAACAGTTGTTGGTGCCCAGTGAACACTACAGCTTACTTGCAAGATCCAAGCTTGCTAGTATTCTGTTGTGACTGATACACACTTTTCTTTTTTTGTGGAGGGACACAAGTGATGTAGTGACAACTTGATTTTGAATGGAGATTCTGACACTTGGTGGCAATGACTGAGATTTAAGACTTAGTGGCAATCAGTAAGAGTCAGAAACTTCCAGACCATGAAAACTATCTGTCAGACCATTTCTGACAGATAGACTATCCATCAGAAATGCAAAACTATCCATCAGACCATTTCTGACAGATAGACTATCCGTCAGAAATGTAAAACTATCTGTCAGACCATTTCTGAAAGATAGACTATCCATCAGAAAGGTCTCACTATCTGTCAGAATCGCCCTGTCTGTCAGATCAAGCTGAGCTACACTTGGTAGATGCTTCTGACACAAAGAAATAACACTTCATGGAAATTCCAACAGTTTATAGTGGCATCTACATGAGGTTTCCAAGAGCTTGATGAGGAAAAGTTCTCTGAGAAACAGGCATTCAGCTCTGGAAAAATGGCTTGGGGTAGAAGTCTTCTGTCTTTGGAAATGGGAAAATACACTAGGCTGGTAGGTATTCTATATTTCATTTTTCCAGATATGTTCCATCCCAAATGGAAAAACTGACTGATGCTTCACTTATAAATTTTCCAATTTTTCAAGAATTGGTTTTTAAATAGTAGGCTGGTAGTTAATCTATGTTTCATTTTTCCAAAAGATTTGTTCCTTCAAAAGGGGAAAAATTGACTGATGCCTCACTTATAAATTTTCCAATTTTTCAAGTATTGGTCTTAAGAAAGGGAAAAGCCCCTTCTTGTTCAGTGACTAATACTACAAATTTCGAGGTCCGAAGGGAAGAACCAGTTTGTTTTTCCCCTGACAAATGTTTTTCATTTTCCCTTCCAAGGGGAAATATTCAACTGTTGCTTTGGTTAAAAATGCTACAATTTTGAAGTCCAAGGCGTTTTTTATAGGGGAAAACTCATCTGCCTTCCCACTGATACTTTTTGGAAAGTGCTTTCAGCTCAGTAAGGTTTGAGGGAACTTGTAGATCATGAAAACTATCTTTCGGACTATTCCTGACAGTGTCAGGGTCTAAGTTCTTAAAAGAAAACTAGGTAGGAGTACTGTAAGGATAACACAATTTGATATGCAGGTATTTGGCCCCTGAATACTTATGTCCTTGGGTAGTTTAACAAGTGGATTTGTAATTTCAAGATTTATTGGAAACTTATCAAATTTAATATACACTAGTACATACTTGGAAATAAATAGGGCGTAAACCTATTCTTCAGGTACTGTTAGTGGTACATATTTATCGATAAAATGATATATATGTATAGAAATAAGTAAAGGATTCAAATAAATGAACGAAATAAAATGCAGTAATGAACTGAACTGGACTGAAGATACTGAACTGAACGAGCTGGAATGGACTGAACCGGAACTGAACTGAGGATAAGAGTTACAGGCTCTTATATACAGCTTTTCATGCCAGATTGGTTTAATTAACTTCTGCTATCTTATCTTTTGATTAATGTTTGTTTTTGTTTATTTCACACCATATGTGTGTGCTCTAGCAGGAGCAAAGGTTACTGTATTTTTATCTAAGAGGTATAGGCGATTATTTGCCTCTTTTGACCCATCTGCTTCCATTTCTAGTAGTTCATCTTGTTTTAGGAGGCCTGTATTTAAGATCGGCCTTAACTCCCATTTATTTTATACAACATATATTTTTGAACCCTTAGAAGATCCCATATGGTCGGAACCTTTTGATACTTACTTTGTACAGTATTTTTATTTCCCACTGAACCGATATTTCAAGGTTCATTAGGTTTATAAGTTATCTTTCGAGATTAGGTTTGCATGATTGATAATATTTTCAGTTTGGGTTCCATATGTGCAAAATTTAAGCGAAGCGATAAAAATTAAGATAATAATAAAATAACTACAGTAGGAATTGACTTGAATCGCCAAATTTACATGCTTTTCTCACAAACACTACTAAAATTTATGTTTGAATTTTCACTTTTGCTTGACATTCCTCTCCTTCTAGAATTGAACATCCTCGTTTATTTTGCGACTTCTCAAATTGTACCTGATTTCATGCTTCATTGTTCCATCTTTGTGGGTTTGTATTTTGCCACATTTGTTGGATGGTCCTTCTATAATTTGGGGCATCCGTCCATAATAAGGCTTTGTTTGGTTGACATGATATACTTCCACTCCATTGTTTTGTGTGGGATTTTCTATCTCCAGATTTGGATTGCAATAATTATCTAGTGAGCATTTTCTTGTTAATGCTCCAGAGCATACCACAGTGTTCAAGTAGTAACTGAAGTAGCTTCCATCTGTTTTTTCTATTTCCTCAAAGGTTTGCAACATCTGATCATGCTATTTTTCCATACCAACCAGGACTGCAGCTCTGAAAATGATTTTATTTATTGTGTAATATATCGACAGAAGACCATAAAATATCATCAAGCAGCCATAAATGTTTAGACTCATCAAGATCCATAGAATAGTTTTTCCATGCAGTGCCAAGAAATGATATATACCTGATGACAGAAAAGAACAATTTTCTGACTCAATGCATGATTTGAAGATTTTGATCGCTCAATATCAATTGATCTATTAGGTAGACTATATTTTTGATTATTTCATCAAATATAAAAAAATCATAGTTTTGTAATTGACTTTTATTTGAGCTATCTGTTTTTTTAATGGCTATTCAAATGTGCTTACCTTTGCTGTATTCGGTTGGACCAGTGTAAGAGCATGAAAAGCATATCTGCTGTAAATTGTAAAATCAGAAGGAAATTCTTATTTGTTAACTTTTTCGATATGGCTCTTGCTTGATTACTGGTTAACTCATTGAAGAATTTATCAGCCAAAATAGATACTAAATCAGTAACAACTAAAGCCCAAGATTGATTCAGATTCTTCAGAGCATTTAATTCTGAAGTAATCCATTGCACCTCAAAGATCATTCATTTTCACATCAAGTACATTAGCAAGTTGGCATGGATGAGCTCTCCACTTGTGGCCATGCTTATTGTAAAAATTGTGCAGTCCATTGAATGTTTCCTCAAATCATTCAAAATATGAAATTGCTGCAAATGCCCTGCCTATTGCTAAGTGTGAATGATGAGCCATGCAATGAATTGCAAATGAACCATTTGACATCATGTCATTTAATAGTTAAATAAGCCATTATTCTTTCCTGGCTTAACTGCTGCACCATCAGGAACAGAACCATGCAAGTTAGTTTTGATATATCTTAAGAATCCATGTGATTTACCTTCCCAGGATTTGAGTAAATATACAAAAATCCAAGTGCAGTCTCATCAGCATCAGGCAAGATGAGTTTATAGAAATATATCTTTAAAGTATTTCTTCCAAAGCTTGAAAGTAGACTATCAAGTAGTGATTCCATCTTGCATCTGTAGATGCTTTATCAAGATTTCATGCATTTTTTCGTCAAATGCTTTATCAAGATTTCATGTATTTTTTGGCTTATTACTCCCGTCTTCCCGGTGCAGCTATGTAACTGAATGGTGGTATCCTAGACTAATCCCATTTAATTCTTATAATTCAATCATTTTTGAATGTGACAAAAATAGCAGGTTCATTTTGACTCCTCTAACACAGATCGCACAATTCACCTTGTCACTGCATACTGTCCCATCTTCTCTTGCTCCATTTCTTTCTGTTTTTGCTTGAATTGCTCAGGTAGTCTATCTGAGGTTTTCTGCTGGAGTTTCCTGATTATTGATAGATGCAAACTTTGTTTTTGATGCACAACAATTAACAATGGATTGGACTCCTATGATTTCTTTAAGATGCCAGCAGGATCAGTTACTCCTGGATGGAATCACACATCTAACTTGAATTGTCAAAGTACTTTGTGGATAGTCTATATCTGAAAGTCGATTGACCAGGATTTTCCTCATTTGGCAAATACTCAGACCAAACATGATTTTCCTCGATGGCTTTGACCGGTATGATTCTTTTTTTGTGCTCCTGAATATAAGGTATTCATTAAGACTTGAAAAATGATGTAGTTTCCCAATCTCTTCCAATCTGAGTCTCTGAAGTAAACATTTGTGTTGACTGTACATCGGACATGGAAATTATTTCTTCATTCATACCATCAGTTGAAAAGTCATCTAGAATACTGTTGGCTTGACAAATGTCATTCATAGTGCCAATTGTAATTTCTATTTGGACATATTTGTGTACGGGTTGATTTTTTATGCTGTGGTAGAGATGATGTTCTAAAGCGGAGTATTTCTATTATGTCCACCATATGCAATTAGCTCAACAAATCCGTTTTTCTCTGGCCTCCTTGGATTGTCTGAATTGATTTCCTGAATTATTACATTACCAAGATGAGGTGATATGAGCATCAACATGTTCAGTAGAATCGAGATCATTCCACCAGGCATTGCTGGAAAAAAATTTTTGGTGAAGAAGTCATCATTGGTAACACCTATGATTCTATTTTGATCATGATTGAGCTTGTCTTAGGTGAATCTATCTTTCATTAAAAAAATTTGTACCCAAATTTTTTAAATGTAAGATAGATTCTTTACATACTTGAGTGTAACTCTCAAACAAACCTGTACCAAGAATATTTAAACAAAATAGTGCTCGAAAATCAGATTCTATAATCTGTTTTTCTATAATTGATTCCAAATAATGAAAGTGGAAAGCAAGTAGTATTCCAGATTTTCACAATGTTCTGATCAACCGTATACCATGTAGAACTGGGAATTTCTTCATACTGACATCACTTTTAACAATTTTTTGAGTGCAAAATTTCATGATAAGAACTCCATGTAAACAATTTTGATGGCAGTAGTGATTTGTGTCACTTTTTTTATTGGGAAGCACTTTATAAAAATTAGACTATAGGCTTCTCTAGCTGACACCTGTAGTGATATGCACAGATCACATGTGTGCCAGTTCCTGACAAAAATAGTACTCTGATGCTTTCTGAATCTCGATGGAAAATTATACACATCACACAAATGAATAGTAGAAGATGGAACAGAAAATAAGATAACCACATAGTGACTCCACAGTCATTGGCTCCATAGGAACCGATGAAAATGCGTTTAAAACTGATTCATAGTCATCAAAGATATGAACATCGAAAATTCTTTCTAGAGTTATATTTAATACTCTGTGTACATTCTCCACATTTCTAGACTAGTGTCCTAATATGAAACCATGAAAGGACTTATATTTGGAACTCATCACTTGATCAAAATGAAATCTTTGATGGTTATGATTTTATCAAACAGTCATCATTTTATTGAAACCTAAAGTATACTTAAAAAAAATTCTTTGAATCAATAATAATCTTTTTTTTGGGTGATTCTAGCTCCTGCTTTATAGGAGGGCCATTAACACTGATACAAGAATCTTGTTCATGGCCGGATTCCTTTTTCTCCTCCACCTCATCCATATCATCATGCTCTTCTGGATCTTCTCTTCTCCATTTTGAATAGCATAATTTTTCGATCTTCAGTTATCTCACATAAAATGATAGGCATGGTAGAACTCACTCCTCTTAAGTGAGTAGCTTTTTTATATCATCCTTTGTTGCCAAAGAATTTATCATTTTTTTTGCCTATGTGTTAATGAAGAGGGAATGACAAATCAGAAAATAAAATTATCATTAGTACAATACTTCTGAGGCCACATCGGCCACTCCACGTGCCCCTGCCACAGCTCCAGTGCGAATGCCAGTTTCTTTATCTGCAACTTTTTGGCCTTAAAAACAAACCAATACAAGTTATAATATTAAGCTTCAAATCATTTAAAATTCGGATTTCTCTGCACAAACTGTGTGCCTCATGCATAATACTCTATCCTTATTTCTCAAAATGTGTTAGTATCAGTGATATTCTTCTTCAATATTCAGTAATAGTACATCAAACAGATTCAATCTTCCACAAATGTTTAACTTGAGTGTTCAAAAAATCCTGATTGATACGGGCTGTTTTTTCATGGCAGAGGATTTTTTCTGCTTGCATGGAAAACTTTTATGTAACTTTTCTTATGGTGCAGATTTCTTTATGTGATTGTATTATTAAAAGTGGTTCAAAAGGGAGATTGTTTACTAGGATTCTATGAACTCGGTATGGTACAGATCAACTTGGATGGAAAAAACCCTCCATGCAGGGCTTTATGACCGAGTGACCCAGATTAAGCATTTGCTACAAATCTAAATCTTGTGAATTGTGACTGATGATGAAATCGAAAAGTTGATACAAGCAATACCTTATTTCTGTAAAGAATGTATCATTGGCCACAGGTTTTGTAGAATCAGTGAATTAAGAAACTTAGTTCTATAGTCTGTTTTTCTTGAAATGCTTCTAAATTATGAAAGTGGAAATTAAGTCGTATTTGAGATTTTCAAAATTTTTTGAAAGACTGTATAGGACTGGAAATTTGTCAGCATACTGACCTCACTTTCAAAAATTTTTCGAGTGAAAAGTTTATGCTAAGAGCTCTTTGTAAATGCTTTTGATGACAGTACTGATTTGTGTCACTTTTCTATTTGGAAGTGTTTTATAAAAAAACAGACTATAGGTTTAAATGTTGTAGTGGAATGATAAGTTGCAACTGTTATAATGAAAAAAATGATTCTAGCTCATCTATAACTAAATTATGTACTTGCAAAGTGAAAAAAAAAATTACCAGCAACTTTTTTTTTTCATACGGCAGCAGGTGGTGGCAGGGGCTGCCAGGGCATGTGTTGCAGCATTGTTGATGGGGCCATTTTCGAAATGTTTCGCTGGACTCTTGCCTCATGCATCCAGCATCTTGGAATGCCTCCTTTGACGTTTGGCTTGCCTCCACCTCCAAAGGCCTGTGATGCCAGATGGCCAGGAATGCTGGGGGATAGGACTCAGACTGGGAGAGCCAGACCGCCAACTCAAAGTTGATGTAGTCAAACAATGTCCCGTGGACACTAGGACTGCCATGTCATTCTCTGTTGGGGCCACATGGTCCTGCTCAGCCCAATGAGCTGACTGAAGATATGCTTGGGCTTCAGCTGCAGCTTCCAGCCCCAGTTTGTTTTTTTTTCATTTGATCGAGGTGGTTGCAACCACCAACAAAACAAGGATCATGATTATTGAAAATTTCATACTTTTCTGGAATTAATTTCAAAATGAGAAAAGAGACCTTGAATTGAAGGCAAAAGAGTCAGATTTTTTTATTGAAACAAACAAGTAAAAAACTGGGGCACTAAGCTGGAAAATAGAACATATTAAAAGGAGAAGTCTCTAAATGAGAAGTGTCTCAGTCCAGCAACTTTGCAATGTGGGCAAATATTACTATCTGATTTTTTTCAAAGATAGAAAATGTGATTAATGTTCAAAAACAGAATTTCACTAAGGTAGAAAATGGCAAATGCTATATGGGAATTCAAAAAAATGTGACTGCTAGGAGTAGCAGAAATAGAATCATGTCGCCAAAGGAATGATAGATAAGCTAAAAGTGGAAACCAAAAGTGATTGATTTAGTCAAGGCAGGAGTAAAAACCTAAATGAGCTGGTGATTGCGTGCTCAAGAGTTAAATAAAGGGCTAGAAACAAAATTGAAGGCATGGGCAAATAAAATAAGGTAGAAGCAGGAGGAAAGGGTAAATCGAATGCTTGTGATTTTGCGCTTAAGTTAAATATAGGTAAGGTATAAATAGAAAGCTGAAGCAGTATAAGGATGCCATGAAGCAGGCAAAAAAAATTTGATTGCAAAAATCGCATCAAACTACAGTTTTAATCTTACTCAAATGATTGTACCTCAAGTTCTGCTGCAGCTCTTCTTATCAACTTTTGATATGTTTTTGGCCATTCATTCTTGAACCATACTAAATTTTCTTGCTTCTATCCTTGATTATTCAAACTTTTTTTCAAGAGCATTTCTGATGAATGAAGCAAAAGAACAGGAATCAGTTAATAATCACTAGGGCTGTTTCAAGTACTTGAACTTAAAATCAAACAAGATCAAAACTCAACAATTTTGGCTACTTTCATCATAGTGTGGAGTTGTATTTTTTATATTGTGCATCATGCTTAGTTTTTGTGTTCACAGCAAGAAAAAGAAACTTTTTCGCCTTTTAAAATAAAAATCATAATTAATAATAGTTCATACTTTTCCAAGGAATAGGCTAACAATTCCAAGGTCCACATTTAACCTCAAAATTAGCTGAACAGCATCTAACATGGCAACTTATAGAAACTTGAGAAACTGTTTAACAACAACTAAAGAACCGAAAATTCAGAAGTTAAATTTTCAGAAAGATTTGTCTTCCATTTTTATGTTAAAATAGAAAGACGGTTTTTTCTCTCTTCTTTCAATTATTATTCAATTTGCTCATTTATTGTTCTATTACATAGTTAAAGCATATTTTTGTGTAGCAATTAGAGGAACAATTATCAAAGTTTTGTTTGTCATTTGCCCCATGACAAAATATGGCGAGGCTGGCATAATATTGTCATTAGACAGTGTGCAACTTTCTCCAGTTTTTGTTCTTAAATTGGCTAATTTTTTCCTTTTTTTCCAGCTGATAAAATTGGTACAGTGTTAAAAAAACACATGACCAAAAAGCCACATTCTGTTACAGTACTCAAAACAACACACATACAAAACAATGGATAAGATTAGGTCTTCAAAAAGAGCACTACACTCATTAAGCACAAATACAAAACCACTTTTAGACCAATTTTTGGAAATCATTCAGCACAGTAAATGTTCAGCTTTGCAAAAGATGCCAATGATGTGGAGACCACTCAGATAGAAGAGACTATCCAGAGGGCTCTAAATAATGCAATGGACCCTTTTGCAAGGAGACTGCATGATATAAATATCAAATTAGAAAATCCACCAGCACATGTAGGAGAGAGAGCAGATGGGCAATCACCCATGTGGTTCGACCCTGTGCTTAGTTTTTGTCCACACCCAGTCTTCTCTGGATCATTTGGGGGTTCTTTTTCAGACTGGGTTGATAAATTAGACCAATACATGGTTCATCAGAGCATACCTAATTATGCAGAGGCCAACAAAACAGCTTTTTTGGAAGCTAATCTAGGTGGTCCTGCACTGTCCTCCTTCAGAGAATTAAAAAGGGTGCCAAACCCGCCAGATTCATATGCCAACTACATCCAGCAGTTGAAAATTCTACATCCTGATGGTAGTGATTCGGACATCTACCAACAGCTTATTTATGATAGAGAACAAAAAAGAACTGAGGCAGTAACTGAATTTTAGGAACAATTAGGAAAATTTAGTAAATCTGCATATCCTACACTTTTTGAAAATGCATGTGAAAGCATAATCAAGCCAATTTTTCTCTGAGGATTGGGAACACTCACAAGGGATAGCATCAAATTTTGGGAGTTCACAACATTAGATGAGGCACTGAAAGCAGCATGTTATAATAATCACAGCTGTTCAAGGAAGATCTACATTCTTCCTCTAATCCACAGTATTAAACAAATGGACCCAAAAATAAAATTTCTAACACAGGAATTTGAGGCAAAAATTGCCCACTCAAACGTACAACAAAATATGATTTGTTGCGACATTTGCCACTGTGGACATGCAACCGCAGATTGCAAGTCACCCTGTCGACACTGTTGGAGGGCTCCCACAGGAACAAAGATTGTTCACTTCTAAAATGGAGTATGCCAGCTTATCAGCAAGGTAATCATTATTCAGGTCATAATAAAAATAATAATGTACCTGCTAGGACTGAAACAAATTATCCTAAAAGAGAAAATAATTTTCTAGTCCAAATAGAAGCAGTAGGAAAACAAACAATAACAATTCAGTTAACATTGTTCATAAGGCTATTTTTGAAAATGACATAGATGATGAATTACTGTTTCAGGAATTTTCTTGAGAAAACAATGAGCATGTGTACATTCAATCAGTCAATATTAATAGTTCATGCAGAGTGTGCCAGTTCCACTTAGGTAGGCTAATACACCTTCACCCAAAAAGATAAAAAGTGACATAAATGCATACTGCAAGATTATAATGCCAGCTAGCAACAATACTAAGCATTAGTAAAAATTTTCACCAACTAATGCTTTTATTGTTGAACAACTTTTGTCCTTCCAAATTAAAAATGAAGGGATAGAGGCGAAAACCCCAACCTGCCACAAATTCTTATAAAAAAAAGAAAAATGCACAAATGCTTAATATATTACATAATAGTGGACAGATAGTTTTGTTGTCATTTTTGTTGTATTTTAATAGTAATAGCTTGCCAATAAAAGGTGCTAGCAGCTATCAACTTTGTGGGGCATCCAAAAAAATATTGAAGTACTGAAAACAGTTGCATGCAAAGCACCTCATCTTGACAATGTCAATCAAACTAGGGTAAATGTTTCAGTGTATATACCATGTACCAAGCCTGTAACAATAAAAGAGTTTTTTCAATCTCCAATTCGAATTTTCAAGGTGAATTTTTTGGTCCCAGACAATGGAACAAATATTAAAAGGCATTGGAAGATTCTGGTTTGAAACCCGTCAGTTGCGCTGCTCACAATTTAAATTTTATTGTTACTAATGGTAGATGAAGTCAAACTTCTCTGAAAACCTTGTCTTTCAGTTTATAATTTTAGGAATAGAAGAACAAGACCAAGTCAAACAAATACAATCTACTTGTAGAGATATATCAGGTTTCTTCCACAGAAGTAACAGTGATAAGATGAAACAAAACCAGCTTTGAAGTTGATTCAAGTGGCTATCTGTGTTGACTCATTCAAAAAATGTGTCCTTCATTTCTATATTTTTTAAGGAATCAAAAATTTATTGGAATTCTACAAAACAAATGATGAAGTGGATCACTGTATTGAAGGATTCCATATTATTATTTGATCAAGAGCAGGACATGGATTGGATTATGAACTATTCCCATGGCAATAACACAACAGGATTATAATCATTTACTCTAAATAACTTTCTATCAATGAAATAGTTGTTTTTTAGATTCACTATGCCAAAAACCATATCTACACCTGACAATTTCTTTAGAAGCAGAACTACAAGGCATGCAACTAGAATTAGGTCTATGCACTCGAAATTTTTTAACTGAATCTGCTAGACAGCCATTTTCATTCTCATCAGGTATAGTACATTTCATGTTTTTATTAATAAATTCAACAATTTCCTTTTTTGTTCACTCCAACAATCATAGCATCTTTTATCCATAATTTTATATGAAAATGAGGAGCACCTGTACTCTGATATTCAACTCTAGCGCAGCAATTTTCAACTTGTGCTAAAGTACATATTGGTGATAGCAAAAAATTATTGAGAAGGCTATTGAATTGATGTCTGAAATGAATAGCAACACTAACTGGATTTTTAGCACATAACACGATTAATTTATATTGTTCAAATCATCTAATTTATTTATATGCTTCAAATAAGCCAACACATTAGGCCAATCATATTCAGCAGCACATAATGTAAGAAAAAACAAGGCAGGTCAAAGTTTTTCATCCATTGCATGTAAACTTAGTCCTTGATTACTCCAGTTTGCAGTCCAACCCCTTTTTTTACTACACATTATTTGAAGAGGAGCTTCAAGTTCTTTATCTTGCTTATCAAATTTATCTTTCAAAATGCCAGCACTATAATTAACTCCTTTCTTCATCATAGGGAATATTCCCTGACTTTTTGCATGTTCATAGTACAAACTCAACAAATTGAAAACATACTGATTAGATAACCTGAATCTAGGATCACAATTCAACAATTTATTTGACAAGCAACAATGGATCAGCATAATGCAGTCATTCAGCTTTCGATCCAAATTCACCATTAGGATATATTCAATAGAAATTCTGATGACTCAAAATTACCATTCTCTGTTTGATCACCTACTACATCCACAGAGCTGATGGTGATCTGATCCTGTGTTCATTGGAGTGCCCACATAAAACATTTGATAGGGATATAAAGTTCCCACTCAAAAAAAATAGTGGAATTCAAAAAGCATAAATACAATGTAAGAGCTCCAATGAATAATACACAAGGTCGAAAGATAGGAAAACAATACCTGAGTAATAAGGTGGTTTTTTGCCTGCAGTATTGCCTTCAGTATTTTTTGCCTGCAGTATTGCCTTTACATTTCTTCTAACACATGTCCAAATTGAATGAGATTACGTGCCAACTAAAATGTGATATGAACTTTAAAATTTAACTGAAATAAAGTTTTCTACACTTTTTCTACCATATTTGAATTATATACACACCCATTATATGTACCATCCTTTAAAGCTAGGTCATTCCATCCCACATGTAAAATTGAACCGTTTAGAGGCACGTTTGATACTACTTCGGCAACTTTGGACACCATGTCAAAGTCACTGCCAGGAATAGAAATACAGACAATGTTGTCCAGTTGAATGTCACGGATTAAACACTCCCCTATGAGAAAGTAATCCGGAAACAATCTGTTTCATATGGCCTGCCAAATTTTTCCTGACATGTTGTGCCCATGCCCATCAGGACCGAAAAAAATATTCACAAATACACATTTTGATTTCATATTTATGCAATTTTTATTTTTACTATTTCCCCAGAAATTACTCTTCACAAGTTCAACAATAGAACGATTCCCTGTAGTCATTATAAATCTTTCCACATCCTCATTTTGATCTAACTATTAAGAATAGAATTTTTTCATGAATTTTACAACAAAAAATGTCAATTCTAGAAAAAACTTACTTTTCCTATGTCCAAGCTCAGCATTAAGTACTGCTTGACAAAAAGCCACTTTCCCTCATGCAAATGTGAAACAGATCATTTGGCCATATGAAGATCCGTGTTTTCTACAATTCCTGAATTGAAAAATAGCATGTAGAAATGCAATTTCATTTTCGTTTTTGCCTTTTTACTTTGGCACAAACTGTCACGAGTTTCTATATTTTGTACCAAGAAATAGCCTTTCAAATATTTGTATGCGTGTTTAATGCTCGCAAAGTCTTTTTCCCCTACACTTATTGTCCTTGGATGCAAGTGGGACAATATATGATTGGATTCCATTGACGCAGGCATATATCCAAGGCCGCAATAGCCAAGACATGTCGTATCGAACAAAAAGTTTTTTCCTGTGTTCAAAACGTGACATTATTTCTGTTCTGAAATTTTATAAAAGTATTTTACTACGAGTCACACATTTGTTTCTTGTGCATATAGAATTTAAAATTTTTTCAAGTTTTCTCAGTTGTGAATGATAAATTTTTAGAGATGTCAAATGGAGTTTGAATTATAAATTTTCTTAGATTTATGGCAACACCCTTATGCTTAAATAATAGTTTCCTAAACTCTGCAGATTTTGGATTATTTTGAAAAATATAGTTTGACTAAATCAAAAATATTTATCTGTTTGCTGAGGTTTAATTTTGAAATTTTGAAAGAATTTATAAGAGACCATTTTAGTTTCAATATAGATTGAATTCAATTTTCAAAACAAAATCATTAGATTTTTAAAACTTTTTCATCAAAAGTGTTTTCATCACCTAACCATTTGTAAAGCTGCATAATACTCTATCATAGAAAACGACTTTCATATTGCATCATTATGACAAATAGGTGATGTGTATTTTTTTAATTTTGTAGCTTAGAACAATTCAAACTTTAGTATGAAATTTTATTTTAATAATTTTAAAATCAACAATTTTAAATCCCATTTAATTTTTCCTCTTTTGCAAACACAGTTTTTCTCTTTGACCAACAACCCATTTTCTTTGTATTACAGATTTTCCCATTGTCAATCCGGACGTTTTATTTTCGTATTGCTGACGCCAAATGTGAATGAAGGTACTCAACAAGTTGCTTCATTTATGTATTTTTGTCAGTTTCTTGCAGAATAAAAACATTGTTGCATGAGTGCAATCGTTTTAGAAGAAAATATTTTTGTTTGTCATTTTCTTACATTTCACTCTACACTTTAATCGAATTTTTAATGACTGAAATTTCACCAGGACTGAAAATTGCAGTTGCCATTTTTACACTCATAAAAGCATGTTTTCCTTTCAATCCGAAATTGATTCTGACGTTTTTACATCACCTTCCTCAAAAATTAACAAATTTTCGAATACAATTTCTCATGCAAAAACTTTATGACTTCAATGCCTTTTCATTATTTCATGCAGAAAAATGCACTACTGATACTGAAAAAAAATTTTTTTTCACATTGAGTTTCATTCTAATTTTCGGTCCCAATTGCAATCAAGAGTAGTATGATTTTTTCAGTGGTCGAAACAGTGAAATCCACCCAAATTTCATTTATGACTATGATGGAAAACGTACGTCATGCGTTTTTTAAATTTTTCTTCTGAACATTGGAAATTTCCGTACAAAATAATTTATTGCCTGACTTATACTTTGAAATTTTGCATAAGACTCAAAATTTCGATTCATTTTTTTGTAGATTTTGAGCACCTCTATCTGAAGAACGTAGTTTTACTGTATTTGGATCAATATTGACCGAGTTATAAAGGTTCAAAGTTGAGCAATTTGTTATTGGACAATCATGAACGTCTGAATTTGCAGGGAGGTTTGATGAGCTGACTGTCCCTAAGGGCGCTGCAGACAATGAAGCAATGTAGGTTTTGAGCAGCTCTATTGAATAAAGCTAGTTTGAACGCTCTAGCTGTAAAATTGATTGAGTTATTGAAGTTTGAAGTTGTTGTTAGGATCAACACTATGTGTCAGCTGATAGTGTTGAGTGTCACTTCTGACAAATGGTTTATTGGTTTTGAGGCCTCATTTTTCAAAGTACGGAATGCTACACTAAGGGTCAGAGATTCTTCTGACGCTTGGTGACCTCTTAAGTGCGCATTCTGAGGCTTGGTGCACATGCATATTCATAGTGTCACGCAGCATCAGATAGTCTTCTGACAGATAGTGATGTCTTAAGCATGTGTTTTGACGCTTAGTGTTTTTATGTGTTGAGTGCATCACCATGTGTCAGATAGTGATCTGACTCATAGTGGGCTCATAAGCATGTGTTTTGACGCAAAGTGTTTTTAAGTGTTAATTTTGTCACCGAGTTCAGAAAGTGATCTGATGCTTAGTAACAGAAATTTGATGCTTAGTGAATGCTCCGGACACATAGAGACGGATTTGTACACTTGTCTGACACATAATAATGCACTTTGTGAACATGTCTGACGCATAATAACACAGCAAACCATATGACCAATCATCTAGCTGTTGAAATCTCAGTTGATGAAGGGGGAGATGGTATTGCTGATAAGGCCCTTATGCTGTGCTTTTTTTTCTGCAGAGTTTGATAAAGGTCGAAAAATACTTATGAATCTGTGCTCATTACAGTCATCCATAAGCCACATTTTGTATCTGACAATTTTATCAATTTGTATTCAATCCCATCATCAGCTTTAAATTTATAAATATATTTAAATTGGCTTTTGTAAATGACTCTGGGACCAGCAAAATTTACATATAACACCATGGCTGAAACAAAATATAAAGTAAAAAAGTATTCAGTCCTTGAAAAATGACTGTTTTTTGCACAAATTTCTCAAAATTTCACCAAAACATTCTCACTGCAGATGAACAACAAGTATTGCATGAACCTGATTGGAGCCATTGAAGCTGCCTGCATCATGGAAAACAAAAATAATCACTTTCTAAAATTTTTTAAATTAAAAAACACATATCTGAATGGAGTTGGGTTCCACTGTTTCATACAAGATATCCAAAAAACAATGTAAAATGAATATTTCAACCAAAATTGAGAAAAAAAACAGTTTTAAATTTTCTGAAACCAACAAAGTGGAAAGGAGCAAGTTTTAAGCAGAGCGTAAAAACTGGATAGGAATATTCAGAATTTGTACTCATCAAAAACGTGAAATACTTGGAGAAGATGTTTAATTTCCAATCTGAAACTCTTACTTTTTGATTTGACTTCTCTCTAAAAAATATTTTGCATGCCTAGAGCATTTTTTCACATGTTGATGAATTTTTCTTCCATTCAGTTGCCATGAGGATAAATGGTATAAACTCTGAATGGCAAAATTTAATAACCAAATTAATTCACTCATATAGCCATTGGCTAAGAAAAATTATCCAACTTTTGCTAGTATTGTGAAAAAACTTGTCAGGTTCATGAAGAGGCCAGTAAAATAGAGGATGTAAAATGTGATAAACAACACTGACTATTTCACCTTCAGTAGCTGCTGAAGGTGAAATGGTTGGTGACCATTTATTCTTTTCTCATTATTCCACTCATTTTCTATTTATTCTTATGGTTTACTTCAGCCTAGACAGTATTGAAGAGTGAATAGAAGTAGACGTCAAATGCAAATTTTAATGCTAATTTTAATCATATAAAGAATAAAAGTGTGCATGCTCAATAATATTATTTTTTAATTGGACATTTTTCATCAATGATCAGTTCCAAAGGGGACCTATTTTACTGTACTATGCCTTATCCATAGAGCATATATGCATATGCATGTAGCATCTATATATTTTAATCATATCAGTTCGGGTTATTTAGGAATCCTGTTCAATTCCGTTTCACATTATGATTATTAACATTTCAGATTTTGTTCATTTTTAGAACAAATTTTGAAAAACAACACAGAAGTTAAAAATTCTTTTTAGCATCGAATTTTAACATATGTTTTGTTTATTTACGTCTCATCTTTTATTCATTTCAAGGAAATTGTTGTCATTTGTGCAAAACTATGGTCAATATTATTACAAGCTTTTTAAAATTTTCACAAAAATTGATCTTTCAGGAAAATATTTCCTATGCAAATTTTCTATGTGTAGCAAAATTAGTTTTGACACAGGCTTTATTAATTTCACTAAAGTTTACCTCATTTCAGAGATTTTTTAACATTTCTAGTGAATTTTGTCTGTTTGAACACTTCTTCCTCTTGGTCGAAAAATGACTATAGGGCCAAGAGGCGGGCAGGTGGAACGAGGGGGACAATGTCCCACAGGCAGTTCATGGAAATCTTTTCCACGGGAAACATCAATTGGTCCTACAACTTAGGACAAATGGAACAAGAAGAAGCGCAAGTGTGAGCAGAAGGGTTATGTCAGTGTTAGAACGGGGTTGTCAATAGGTATATGTTCTAGTTTCGAATTGCAAAGGGCTCAAAGGAGCCAGCAGTTTATGAAGGCTGGCAATCCCCAGCACACCCACAAGGAGGAGGTTAATGAAGCGCTTCAGGCTTTGATAGATGTAAAGATGAAGGCGGCGTTGGTCAAGGGCCCTGCGGAAGTACAGCAAATTATGATCCGAGTGTCTATATGGCATCGTCAATGGCTGGGGATGGAGATCAGGATGGAACGCAGAGCATTGATGAAGTAGGTGCCACAGAGTGGCCAAAGACATGTAAACATAGGCGTGATAGAAGTAGCACGTAGGTGCTCCTCCATAGTTTTTATTTTTTTGTTTTTATTGTTAGTTAAAACAATAAACAGTGTTACTGCGTATGCCTTGTTGTTGCTTAGAAAGGGAAAAGAATGGAACACAGACCATCACTGTTCACCCTGGATAGGGTGAACAGATGTTTTTTTGAAACTAATTTGCATAATCAATATGCAAACAGGTCTGGACATAACAGGCTGGGTTTTTTTTCTAAGTCCAGACTGAGAGCTGCAGCAGACAGGGGCAGTACTGGTACCTTGAGTAAGTCAGCTCATAGGTGAGACCAGAAGTGAGCATCACCTGTCAGTCACAGCACAAGTAGCTCACCAAGAAAGCACAGGGGCAAGGCACAGAGGGTGCGGTCCAGTGTGAGAATAGGACAAGGCAGTACAGTCTGAATATTTATTTGAGCAAGATGCAATGTTGTGACTTATATATGTGAATATAACCCTAGAGCTCGTATCTATTTGTAAGGTGTAAAATAGGGGCAACATGGTACATATCAGTGTCAGGCTGACAGTGTCAGTAATTGTGTCTTTAGATATCAGAATCAATTTATTCTAATAATAATACTGCTGGCGAAAGCTTGCGGATGGAAAGTACTCTAAAGATCAGTGACGGAAAACTGCCAAAAAAGAACACCAGGAAGGTGAGAGTTGCACTGGTGAACTGTGGGCGTAAGAATGCACACTGAAACTTCTCTTCTAAGGTGCCATGGCCCTAGGAGTAAAAACATAAAGCATAGCACACTGATTACTGCGCCAGAGGGCAATGGATGAAGCCAGAAAAGCAGCACTCCCCTAGATATGAGGCTCGTGCAGCACTCTAGGGAGGAGGAAACTGCTGTCTCAGATTTGCAGTTTTTACCACTCTCTGAGACCAGCAACAAGTGGCTGGACTATGGTGGTGGGAACATACATTCAGTAAGGTCTCCCACACGAGAACTACACGCCACTGAAACTATGGAGCTCGAAGAGGAAACTCCTTGGGCTCCAAATCACCTCTTCCAAAATACAATGCTCACTAATACCTTGTGGACTGCTCAGGAAGCCACCTCCCAAGACTGGTTGAATGAGAGTCATGTTTGGCCTAATAACATTATAGGTTTAGGGCACATCCCTTGGGGAGACTCTCTGGCTTGCCATGGGAGTGGTGAAAAGATCAATAAGTGGACAACAGGTGACTGTGATCAACTGATACAATTAGTTATGTCAGTCAATGTCGAGCCAGGCTGCATCAACCACAAGTCTCTAATGAAGAAATGGAACAGTCTCCAAGAAAGTAGGGCTGTCTCCAATGCAAGTAGGGCAATAGATGGACTACTAGCAAAGTACAAGAAGCTCGCATTATCTCAGGTAACAACAGTTAGCTCCAGTCAAACGTTTGTGGCAGATTCCCAAGGTAGCAATACGATGCATTCTGTCAGAAACAATGGGTCTCAGTGTGACAACAGTCATGATGATGAGGAGATGCAGGAACAAAGCCCAGAGGCACTTTGCCCCCAGACCAGTCAAGTCCAAGGCAAACAAAAGATTCAGCCCAAGTTCGCTGAAAGATTTGCAGAGGTCATAAGCAAAGCTGACACAGTCAGAAAGAGGAAAGTTTTGCTCACAATGCAAAACATGAAAATCCCGCCTGAACTGCTGGATCATGCAGAAAAAGCGATAGCAGAAGTGGTAGGGCAAAAACTAGACTGCTTGCTGTCGTTGAACATGGCAGTGTATAGTACAGCCAAAATATTGCAGGAAATTCTAAGTGGCAAAAAGGGAGACTCTAACAAACAGTAGAGACAAGAAAGCACCACTCTTAGAAAAATGTTCATGTCTGAGAAAGCCTGGCTAACACTGACTATCAAGAAACTGAGCCAGGGGTCCCCGCTCCTGCATAGTCAACAGAGATGCTACAAGATCTTAAAGCTTGAATATGGCAAGAAGTACAAGTTCAGGTATCGAACCAGACGATGGCCAAATGAGAGTTCTGCTCCATGATCTAAGACAGCACTTGGGCAAAAGTTAACTGATTGAACAAGCCCAAAAAGCTGAAGTAAATTGGCAAGAAGTAAGGAGGAAAGCTCTGAAAATGGTGCTAAGGGAGGTTATAAATAACCCAGACACCCCAGTTGAAGTAGTGCCCGATTACTGGGAGAAGATCATTGGACAAGCTCAGAAATTCAAGCTAAACCCCATGCTGAATGGCTGGGCAAACCAGGTCTGTGGCTCTGTAAGAAACAGGGGAAGAACGGTATGCCCAGAAGGCAGGAAAATATGGGACAAAGTCTGGAGTAGGGCAAAGCCATATAATGCAACTGGCCTGGATTGAATATACCTGCACTGGTGGAAAGTGTTCCCAAGTGCCAGAGAAGCCCTTTTCCAGATAGTGAGCAAACTCAAAAGCGAAGTACACTTGCAATTCCCTGACTGGATTGCACATGGCAAGGCTATTCCCCTATATAAAGAAAAGGGACATAGTAATGATATAGGAAATTACTAAACCATAGCTTGCTTAAACTCTGGCTACAAATTGATAACCTTCTTTCTCAACAACAAAACGTTGGCTGCCTCTTCTATGTCCTATACATGTACCCTTGTGAATTATCTTTTCACACTTCTGTTTTGTCCTCCAAAACATTTGTGTCTACTGTGAGGTCCATAAATAACTTTTTTTTTGTGAACTGCTTACCATTGGTCCAACACATATGTGTCTATTGAGATCAGTAACACCATAAGAAACCCACACCACTATTTATGCTGTCATTTATGGGGTAACTTCCAGCACTGCCTTCCACCACTATGTTAAAGCAGAAAAGGCTGGTATTTCTATTGTGTATTGTTCAATGTAACATCAATAAGAATGTCCACTAGCAAATTGTATACAAAGGCAGGCCAGTGGATTATGTGCTACATGAGGAGCCCCACAGAAATTGATATTATTGATTATGTAAGCTACCCTTCTAGGTGCTCATTCTATGCAAATTTTGAGTATCTGACATACAACACTACAAAAAATAATGTAAAATTGTATGACATAGTATTGATTGAATCTTCTGGGGATGAGGAAAAACAGGATAATAAGGACACATCTTTTTTTTCTAGAACATGATTTAAAGGCAAAAAATCATCACAACAAATAAGAAGTTAATGAAAATGTATGCAAAAGTCACAACTAACCTTTGCTAAAGTTTGTTGAAACATGAAATTGATGAATCGATGAATCCATATGGGCCATCTTGCAAAATTCCAAAAAATTGCAGTCCTTAGGTTCCTTTTCTTCAGACTTTGTTACCAGCCAAATGATGAAGGACAGCATCCTCAAGACTGTAAAAAAGACTGCAGCAATAAAATGCTTAAGTTAGGTGCCATGTGATGGTAGATATCCCAGAATAACTGTGAAAATAGAAGGCTTTTAAATCTAACATTTTTCATTTACCTTTTTATTATTTCAGAAAAAGAAAAAATAGGCCCTGGAAGAAAATTTCGAGCATCAGGGGCAAAGAACAACTGATTTGAAGGAATGTGGACAAAATATAAGTTTTACTTTGACTGGTAAACCAAAAAGTGAACTCAAATTTTTGTCCAGGCCAGGAAGTAAAAAAAAATTCTAAGATGCATAAAATCTCAGGGAAATCAAACAAGTGAAAAGGAGCAAGTTTTACGTAGCATAAGAACTGAGTAGGAATATTAAACTTGTATTTGCCAAAAACATGAATTACTTGGACAAGATGTTATGTTCCCAATCTGAAACTCACACTTTTCAATTTGACTCCTTCTTGAAAACATATTTTGCATGCTTGAAGCATTTGTTCACATGTTCATGAATTTTTCGTCAATTCAGTTGCAATCAGCACAAAGGCTGTAAATTCTCAATCACAAAGTTTAGGAACCAAATCAATTTACTCATATAGCTATTGGCTAAGGAAAATGATCCAACTTTCCTTAATATTCTGAAAAAAGTTGTCATGTTCATGGAGAGGCCTGTGAAATAGAGAATGTATAGGGTGATAAACAAAACCTACAATTTCACCTCTAGGAAATGCAGTTCTACATTCAGGCAACAAAAATTGAAAATGCGGCCCATGTACTTACGATAATTTGTATTATTACCCAAATAAACAAGGATGAGCCCCTTTAAATGTTGAGCATACATGATAATCACCTGGTGGGGCTGCAGCTATTCATCCCTTATATCGTCATTAAATCCAATGTGCTCCAATTTTTTCAATCAGTTCAGTTCCATTTTTTCTATAGCATCAAAGATGCCTCAATCAGACTGTTGAATGTCATCATCAAATTGAAAATTTTTCAGAAGATGAAAATCATTTCAGTATTTTTTGTAATCAGCATCATTGTGGAATTCATCAAAGTAGACATTTAAGTCTGAATTTCAAAGTTTTTGGTAGAGTGAGCAAGGGTAAATTTGACACTGATACATCCTCTTTTTCAAAAGCAATTCCTTGAACATATTGACCTGTATGGTCACTCTATTGGTCATGTCTGACTCTAACTCTGATTGAGATGACGAACTGGACCTTTCCGAGGATAGATTCCAATCAATAGACAATTGTAGCCAACATTCATCATGGTCTGTGAATTAGAAAAAATGATTATCTGGGCTGGTTAATGCATGTGTTGTATGCATATGGAAAAATGCCTGAATGTTTCAATTTTGAACTTTCTAAAGTACACCACAAGCATTGGACCGATTTTTATGCATATTTTGTTTGAAAAACAAGCTTACAGAATTTTTTTTCATTTTTTCTGCTCACTAACCCACCATGCCACTCAATTAGGAGTTCAAGTACCATTCTCATGGAATATTCTTGCCATGTGTATCTACCTGATATAATCTCCCAAACAAAGAAGAACCTATGAAACATTAACATAGCAGAACATTAATGCTTCGGAATCATAATCAAACTCATCATGGCCTACAAAAAGGTTGTAGTTACACTAAAGGCAACACTCGAGTAAAAACATTTATTAGAGCACAAAAAACAAAACTATAACTACAAAAAACTGAACTTTAACTACATTTATTTTGACATGGGAGTTTCCAAAAGAGTGACTTTTGAAGTAAATAGTAAATGATCTTTTACAAAATCTGGCCAAAACATGTTCACATTTTTCATTCCAAAATGTGAGGAATTTTTTATAAAACTCACTTACCCAAATTTAAATCCTAAGGATGATGGAAGACATGAGCCAGCATGGGAATCTGACCATCATTGATCACATCATCCAATTGACTGTCTAATCATCTGCAATTTGCTGCCAATGTCAATATTATCATCATGGAATTATTTTTAATGCTCATCATAGTGGTTAATATCATTGTCTGGATTATCATTGTTCAGCCAGTTAGCAATCCATTTGCCCTTTTATGTGTAACAGATTCTGAAAAGTTTTGGATGCGGGTTGGATGGGAGGGTTCGGATTTGGACAGCGATGCTGGTGAATAAGATAAAATGGGACAACGTCCCTGCCAGTGGAAGGGAAGGAATACGGCAAAGGGCAGGCAGCCCTGAAAAATAAGAAAGGGGCACTATAGTACCTACAAAGAACCAATGTAAAATTGGGATAGTTCCCTATCAACAAAATTATACGGTAACATTCACATTACACGCCAAAAGACTAAAAAGGGGATAGTTTGCTATCCACCAAAACAGGGATAACAATCAAGTTATACGTCAAAATGCACAAGAAACAGTCTCGAAAGAAGACTGTCCAACTGTAAAAACAAGGTACGTTAGAACAGTCAAAATTGTATTGAATAGACAATAATTTGACTTTTAGCTTCCAGTAACTAATCAACCCAAAACCATGGAGAGACAAACTACACACTGTTAGATAGAGCTAAAGAAACTGAATATGCTGAAAAAGCTGAACTAAAAGCAAATTAACAAGATCCTATGATCATCAAATGACCTATTTGGGCCATATATAGAATATGAGTATTACACTTGAATCATGAATGACTCTTGAACTAATGTTCGTAAAAATTCCTATTCATACCATTGGATGAAGCACTAGGAAGGGCACATAATGAAGATTAACAAGACTAGACTCACTCAAATCTAACTTGAACAATAAGGTACATCAGAATAGTCAAAATTGTAGTGTTTGGGCAATGATTCGACTTTTTAGCTTCTGTTAACTAATAAACCTGAAAACAAACTACACACTGTTTGATAGATCAGAAAAAACTGGAAATGGTGAAAAACAGCTGAACTGGAAGCAAATGAACCAGATCCTATGATTATCAAATGACCTATTTGAGCTATATATAGAGTATGATCATTACACTTTAATCATGAATAACTCTTGAACTAATGTTCTGTAAATTTTTTTCTAAGCACCATTAGATAGAGCACAAAAAACAGCTTATAATGAGGATTAACAAAACTAGACTCACTTGAATCCATTTGTAAAAACAAGTTACATTAGAATAGTCAAAACTGTAGAGTATAGACAATAAATTGACTTTTTAACTCCTGTTAACTAATGAACCCAAATGCATTCAGAGACAAACTACGCACTGTTAGATAGAGCTAAAAAACTGGACATTCTGAGTAAAAGCTGAACTAGAAGCAAATAAACTAGATCCTATGATCATCAAATGACCTATTCAAGCCATATATAGAATATGAGTATTACCATTAAATCAAATGTTCTGTAAAACTCCTCTTCATACTATAAGATAGAGCACAGAATACTGCACATAATGAGGATCAACAAAACAGACTCACTTGAATCCAACTGTAAAAACAAGGTACATCAGAATATGTCGTATCGCGTGCTCGTATACCCTCGGCTGCCCACCTGCGGTTCTTGGGAGATCCAATCTGGTACGGCCCCTGATGCTAACCCGGTACTGATTACCGTCTTACTGCAGTTAACTGTGACTTGATGTACGAAGATATTTATTTTGAGCAAACAAAAAGTGTAGTAAAATACAACAGTGAAAGTGAGTGAGAAACAAATATGCAAAGTGCCAAAATACATGAACACAAACGCCTGTCTCCTCCCTGCTTCGCTGATCCTTCTATTCGTCCCTGTGCACAGAGCCACAGGGACTTCAGGATATCTTATTCCACGGCCTAAGCTGAAACTTGTCAAAAGACGGAATAAATGAACCTGACTACAGAACAACAACTTACGGACTATTCTGACCAAAATTGAATGTCGAAACCTCCTCAGGCTGCGTAAATCCTCAAGACTAATCCGGGACGCGACACCCAAAACACACAATAAACGAGAACGGCGGATGCGGCCACGTTCCTTCCTAAGTCACCGCGAATAATTTACAAAGCATCCGATCCTTCGGATGGGATGACGATATTATGCAAAAGGAGACGTTTCTCTGACACCAAATAAAAAATGGCCAACAATATTAAGACGAATAATAAGAATGAAAAAATACACTGCAACGCACCTAACATCAACTTGCAAGTAGTATGCAAAACTTTCACGCCCACCATTTGTTTATTTTTGACCAAAAATATGTGTGACACAAACCGTTTTATCAGTTTGTTTACCTAAGAATAAATGGAAACACTTTAACAACAAAGAGGCTTTAGGAAATGAAAATGAGGTAATTAGAGGACCAAAGGTCAGAGGAATTGACCCTCTGACAAATAGTCAAAACTCTAGGGTGAAGACAATTACTTGACTTTTTAGCTTCCGGGAACTAATGAACTCAAACCCATGCAGAGACAAAGTATGCACTGTTAGATAGAGCAAAAAAAACTGAGCATGCTGAAAAAAGCTGAACTAGAAGTAATCTTCAATATTTTATCCTGATATTTGAGAAAGATTCATAGTTTTTACTTGGAACATTTTTTGAGGAAGGTCAATACGTCAAGTCTCTAAACTTTTCAATGAGATTATCGTTTTCTCTACATAAAATTAGTCAAACCAATCAACTTATCCAGGAATAATCCATTGATCAAAAATGCAATCAGGAAATCAAGCAAAGAAAACTGTAATCAGTGAACCAATCAACCAATGAAAACTGAATTTGAAGTACCAATCACCCACAAAATTAACTAATCAATCATTTACCAGGTAATCAACCAACCAAATGGGATCAGGAAATCAACCCACCAATCAGGAAATCAGCAAGCCAACCAGGCAAGAAAGCAAACCAGTAATCAGGGATCCATGGAGAAATCGTTTATGGGGTCAACAAAACTACTATTGAATGGTTATACTCATCAAATCAACAAATCTGGGACAAACTAACAGGGAGTTAATGAAAAAACTAACTGCAAAATCAAGCAACCGCCAAGTCCTACTAGAGAATGAACCAATCATGAAATCAACCAACCAATCAGAGAATAAGTTAACTAATTAGGAAATCAACCAACCAATTGAGGAATCAACTGATCAAGAAGGGAATCAATAAATTTCAAGAATTAGAAGATTATGGTTCTGGGCATATTTTTCCCTGATCTTCCATAATTGTTACATAAACTGGCACATCTTAAAAAATGTCTTGTGTAGACTCTGAAATGAGCCTTAAAATCAAATTTTACTGCATTCTGTCTATTTTGCATAAGATAAATGCATTATACATAAGATTCTACACTTGTGTTTGGCATAACAACCACCAAAAGGATGTGGCAACCAAACATATTTTTGGGCTGGCTGGTATCAGATGAACAGATTTGTCCAGGTAAGCTTCTTACTTCTGCGCTTGACATGTGGCTTGACATTTCCACACTTGCTATAAATCCTGGGGTGATGTTGACACTTGCTGTAGTTGGCAATTTAATTGCCAGCATCACTGTTAATGCCAGCATCTACATCAGCATTACTGTCTTTGTTGTCACCAGTTATGCTGCAACAGCATAGTTTGCCTCCTCTTCCATGTCAATCGCTGCACCTTCTTGGTGGCTGACATTGGCTTCTACTTTTTCTGGCCCACCTTTGTGAACCTGATGTTTCTAAAATAATCAATAGTGATGCGCAACAGATATCCAGATATTGAGATGGATATTTTAAACAATGGATATCTCGATGTGGAAAAATATCAGGATATTGTTCAAAAAGGAAACAGAGGTTACTGAGGAGTTAGGTTCTACATTATAGGGTATTCTTATGTAAGTCATTCCAAAGTAAGTGATTTCCAAGTGGGTGATTGCCAAGTAAGTGGTTCTCAAGTGAGTTTATTCTCAATTGAGATATGTGACCCCATGGAAAGATATCCTGGCTAGAGGTCTGTGTGGAAAAAAATGATCCAAAAGTCCTTAAATGGCTATCTGCATTCTTTTTTAATCGATTTGAACAACAATTATATAAAGTCATAGTCAAATCTCAAATAAGACACAGTCTGTAAAACTCCAACCCTAAACAAAAGAATCCAAAAATGATTGCTACAGTAGTCTTTCCAGATTTATAATGAAGTAAGATTTACTGGAAAAATGTTACATCCTGTAGACATATGGGAACAAATAACACAATATGAGCAAAAGAATACCTACATTACAAAACTCTAAAGTGGAAATAGTCAAACTCCAATGAATTAACATAGGTAAAAAAACTCTTACATGTGTAAATTTATTGGGCATGTTTACTTTTGATGTAAACTTCATTGTGCAATAAAAAACAAGCAAACATTCCTGAAATGAATGTAGACTCAGTCTTTGGGGCATGTCAACTGGCTCTGGAAAAGCAGCTGGTGAAGGTGAAAAGCAGCTGGTGAAGGTGCAAAAGCAGCTGATGAAGATGCATTTTACATTCTCTATTTTAAGATTCCCTCTATAAGCATGACAAGTTTTTCCACAATTTTAACAAAAGTTGGATCAATTTCCTTAGCCAATGACTATACGAGTAAATCAATTCAGTTCCTAAATTTTGTGATTGAGAATTTATACCATTTGCTCAAACAATCCCGATAGCCACTAAATTGAAGATATATTTGGTATTGCGCAAGCAAATGCTGCAAGAATGTGCAATATTTTTTCAGAGAGGAGTCAAATTGAAAAAGTGTGAGTTTCAGATTGAAAATTAAACATCTTGTTCAAACATTTTATGTTTTGGACCAATGCTAATTCTGAATATTCGTATTCAATTTTTATGCTCTACTTAAAACTTGCTCCTTTCCAGTTTTTTGATACCTGAAATTCACAGTTTCTCATTTTTGGTTGAAAGATTTATTTCCCACCAAGTTTTCTGGATATTCATCATGAAAAAGTGGAGCCCAACTGCATTCATCAGGTATATGTTTTTCAATTTAAAAAAATGTTAAAAACTAATTTTTTTTCTAGGATGGAGGCAACTGCAAAAAATTAAATGTCTCCAATCAGTTGAAAGCAATGCTTGTCATTCATCAGCGTAAAATATGTTCTAGCCAATTTCCGAGAAATTTGTGCTTAAAACAGTCATGTTCAAGGACTGAATACAATTTTGCTTTATATTTTGTTTGGGCCATAGTGGTATATGTAAACGGCACACACCCTGGAGTCATTTACAAAAGCCAATCAAAATATATCCATAAATTTAAGGGTAGGATTGAATACAAATTTATAAACTTAACTGATGCCAAATGTGGCTTATCAATGACTGTAATGAGTACAGTTGTGCAAAAGTATGCTAACCTGATGAAACTTCTCAAAAATACCAGCTTCACCTTCATCAACCAAAATTTCAACAATTAGACCATTGGTGATACAGTACACACAAACAATTTGGAAAACAACACCAATTTGGTTTTAGTTGGTGCATATCAAGTTTGTCGAGCATCTGTAACATTGCCATCAAAAAAATGCAGCAAGACTTCGAAAATGTGATTGCTGAAAGTGGATTCAAAATCAGACAACATGCACATGTCCATAGTGGCAGAACATCATCTTGATACACCTGTAAGTGATTGATCCTTATTCATACCAGCTTTTTTATTTCCTATGCTAGTCAAATCAGATATTTGATTGAACAAATGCATATAAACAAAAAAAACACTCAAAATTCTAATTTTAATGCTCTGATTTACTAAAGGCAGAAAAATATCAAATTCATATTACTCGATTTATTAGTCAAATTAATTGTGAATTGGTGAAACAAGCAGTGAAAAATAATGATGTGAAATTCATAGTGGTTTGAACTTTCTCAAAAGCATCTGCTTCAACTGTAGATGAGCATTTGAAACTCCAACTCAACATTGTGAAATTTTCCTCCAACAAATAGTCAGCCAATAAAGAGCAATGTTGATCAAACCAAGTTTTGATCAACATTGTTCTTTATTGGCTGACTAACAAGTTGAGTGAAAATGTTGAAGAATAATGTTTTAGAGCCTTCAAATGAAGGATATCATTTTTGTGGTAAAGTTTTAAAAATGTGTACTGTGAAAGACATTTAATAAATTGGGGACAGTCAGCAATGGAAATGAATCACATTGAACAGCCACGTGAACTATATCAAACAACTTTTTATGCATTGCTTTGCAGAAGCTCTGATCATCAGTCATGCAGGCATTTGAACCAGACATGCACTGCAAGAATTTTCCCAGAGGGGGAGGGTCCATGAACCTTTTTCTAGGAATTAGGGGTGGATGAGCCAAAAGACTAAAAAATTTTTGTGAATCCATTGTTTTTAATACAGAATATGTGCAAAAATTATCAACAAATCTATCTTGAAAAAAGTTCAGGGGTGATTAATGATTTTTTGGTGAGTGGGGAGTTTCGAGGGTGTCAGGCATAGAGGTTCACCCTCCTTACTCACCTATGTGCATGGAGGAACTTTTTTCTAGTTGATATTTTAATGCCCTTGGGTATTTAATATTTACTAAAATTGATGTACTTAGGATGTGTGTGACATTACTTTTCAGTGTCATTAGTTGGAGACCTTGAATGGGATGAGTGAAGTTCCCATGATCTCATGTTTTCCCAGGACTTCCACAAAACATAAAAGGATGTAAGTAAGCAAAACTAGCTGACTGCAATTTATTAATACTAATACCTGTTATAATCTTCAATTGTCCAATGAATTTCATGAATTTTTTTCAGATGAAAGGACTGGCCTTGCTTATCGGACAGAAGAGAAAGCTTAATCAATTGTGACAACCATCATTTGTCTGTTAGGCACAATGTCTAACAAATATTCAAGTCATCATGATGATGACTATTTGAATCATCTTTGGGAAGTGGGGAAATTTTGATTGCTGGACTTCAAGTTGAACATCTCCAGCTTAGTACAAGGTTTGAAACCTCAGGCAAAAGCCTTCATAATAAACTTGATTTATCCACTTTACTGCTCTTTCTAATTTATTTATTTTCAATTAGGCTACCTTACATGACACAATTGAATTAACTCTCAACCTAGCCAATAATAATAGCGTTTAACAGCCATCAAATGGAACCATGAAGCTTTCCCCATTGATGTCAATAATGTAACAACCAAAATTTTGAGGAAGGAAAAAGGTCCAGAAGTAGAACTACAAGCAAAATGAGGTCAAATATTCAGTCTTAGTTTCCATTCATTTAGATATTAAACATCACTACAATTGGGTGCCTAATAATCAGTCAACTCCACTGAGCAACAGCTGTCAACAGAAAAAACTTGGCAGAAAGAAATTAGCCATGCAAATGAAAGTAAAAGAAAGATGAAAAAGAAGCATCATAAAGTAAACTATCTAACCCTGTACAAAATTTTTTGTCAGGTAATTTTTCTGTTTTTCATATTGACAGCATAAGAGATCCCAAACATCCAAGATATTGAGAGAATTCATAAAGAAACAACAGGCTGATATGGATGGTTAACATCATCCATTTGGCTGCAAATGAGTGATGCAGAGAAAAAACTTCAATCCTAAAAGGCTTGAAAAGAAATTTTAAAATTTTCTGTGCTATCCAAATTTTTGTAATTTTACTTTAGGATCAAAATAAAACCAACAACCATTATCAAGAAAACGACAACTCTATGGTAGAAAAAAAGAAATTGCAGAAAAAATAGGAAGCATACTACTAAAGTAAACCACATTCAAAATTTCAGAGTTCACGCAGACTGAAATTTTTTGTATCCTGCTTATCTGAACATTGATCAAAACGGAGATGTTGTCCAGTTGACAAAAAAGGTGAAGTTGCATGAAAAGAAAATTGACTGTCAAGAAGTAAAAAGTGAATGAAATTATCATATATTTTTTACCTTCTGAAAGTTTTTCTCATTACTTCAGAATGCAGAGGCATGAGACACCAATAACGAACAATTAATGAAAATTTGTTAGACAAAAGGCGAAGTCAAGGCAAGGTTTTTAGGGGATGATAAATCAAAAGAAATCCCACATGACATGTCTAATTTATTCAAAATAACTGGGCAATAATTGAGTCAGATTTCAGTTCATTGGATCTGATTTTGTACCACTGCTATTTAATTGACAAAATTTAATTTTACTGTACCTTTTTTTGTTTATTCCATCATGTTTTTCTCTATCAGCTAGGTGGTTGATTATGTAACTTCCCAATATTTACTGTTTCAAAACTTAGTTCAGTATTTTATGATGACATTATTGATCATTTCCATCAGTAAAAATACATTCTCTGCTCTTTCATAGACATATATTGTAACACTGAATAATTCATTAGTTCTGGCTCTTGATCAGTATAACACTGAACTTTGCAGTTATACACTACTCAATAACACATAGGAGGAAGTGAATGATAGATGACCTGCACAATGGCCTGGAGAGAATCTAAAAATTCATAAAACACCAACTGGCAGGGGTTACATCAATTTACATTCAGTTTTGGTGAAATAAGAGCCATTTGTAAGAGCAAGTTTTTCTGTACTAGAAACTATCTTTACATGTTTTTAACAATAAAGTGTGGCTGTCAGATGAGGAACTGAACAGGATGTGCATTTCAAAAGAAAGTCTAGGGCATACAATATGACTACAAAATACAAAGAAAATGAATTTTTCCTGATCAACATGCCTGATGCCAGTTGGGAATGACTATGACATCAATGTGCATCAAGGATTACAAGTAGACTTCCTAATTTTCATAGACGTAGGTACTCAACTTGTTTGAACTGATATACAGTATGTGGGTATTTTCAATTGGAGTCTTCACAAATATTTCACAAAAATCCATCATTTAAGTCATGTTTTTCATATAGATTCTACATGGACTACCAAACGCTACACAAAAAAATGCATGAAAGCAATCATCAGTGTCATCTACTGAATCACAGTATGCTTTCGTGCAATACAATTTCAAGCTGATTGGACATCAAGTTTCAGAGAAAGTCCATACCATTCTCAATTTATATAACAAGACAAATGGAACTACATTGAAAGCCATCAATGTGTATGAAGTCTAACAAGTGACAGCCAGATCATCAATTATGGAAGTGATGAATTGGAAAAAGCAATAGATAAAAATTGTGTGCAGGTCCCAGGTATCTACTGCAGTAGTAAAAATCACCTTAGAAAAAACATTTTTGATGTGTAGGTTGGCTATATTAAGGGCGTTTTCAAAAGTTGATTTAAAGTTGTTTTCAAAATTTTAGATTTTGCTAGAGTATTAATTTTTTTGAGTGTTGAAATATTTTTCTGCCTCAGAATGAACATCAAAGAGAGCACAATGTGCTTGTACTTACTTCTTTGTAAGATTGAAGTGAACAATGAAAATGCACTAACAGATGATGAGACAAAAGGTATCTTCACACAAACTTACAGCTGAAGATTTTAGTGAAGACAATCAACTTCTAATATAAGAACATACAGAAGCCATTGATGAAGAAAAACAATTTGACAAAGACATGTGCAGAATTGAATTGGCCTTTGAAAATCGTCCATAATTGAAGAATTTCTTCAACCATTGGATGTTTGCAAATGAAGATATGACAAATCAATGAGTATAAAAAAAATTGTGCAGTAAAAATAGGTATGTTTTGGGGAGATGTCGAACCACATAATTATTTTTGTATGTTATCCATTCAAAGATGAGCGGGAAAGTGTTCAGAAAAAGCATATTTTCCCTTGTTTTTTCTTGCATGAACATAAAGTTTGGATTTTCGAAATATGCTTTATAACAGGAAAATCTATAAAAAAAATTCTTTTCATCATGCAACAGATTCTTTGTCTCTTATAGAAAGCACTGTTTAAACTTTTTAGAATGCAGTAGAATAAGCTTGATTTGCTTTTTTAAAAATGGTGTGCCCACATTAAACAATGGCTGTGAACAAAAGACAAATTTCGGCACATGGTTCATGTCATGTCAGAATTTGAAGCCATTATTTTGGTAATATGTGACATGTACATCATCTGTTTCCTGATACCTTCGTTCCTAACATGCAGGTTTCAGTGGCTGATTATGGGTAACTTTGTGTTTGATGTTTTGATTTTTTTGGAATGAGGTAAAACATCGATTGTCAAAGAGGGACAAAACCAAAGTTTCCAAAAATGTTTCGAAATGTTTCAAAAATTTGAAGATTTTGTGGGTCAAAAAAATTTTGATTGGAATGGCTTGTCAATGTAAAATGGAATACAAATGCCAGCAAAGCCGACTGTTGTATGATCTGAAACTAAGAGCCCAATTGGAAGTAAGCCTAGACAAAATCTATCATAATATGTATTTCAGTCTATTAATTTTGTCAATTTCCTAGGACATAAAATACATCTCCAATTATTTTTCCAAAAATATTTCACGCCAACCCTGGAAAAGCAGCAAAGTCACCAAAAATTTTACTTGAGTCTACTGATGTATTAATTGTCTTCATTGGCACTTGGATGAAGGATTTTCTCCAAAAATTAAACATAGCTGATGCAGATTTAGATGGAAGTGTGAGTTAAAAAGAAGATATGTTTCCAGAAAAGTTGAAGCCTTATGGGACAAAAAATATAATTAGTTAGTGATAAACTAGCTAAATTAATACTTGATTACAGTTAATTTTTGCTCATAAATCACATGATGACAGGCAACAAATCATAACTACTGAAATAATGGAATTTGAACCTACTAATACATAGGAAGAAACATTTTCAAAAGTATGCACTTGTTAGTTTTTTCGTATATTACCTCTGACATTATAGCATTGTGCAGTGAATGCATTAACATGTAGAAAAATCAAACAAAAGCCTGGAAAATGAAACTGACAAAAGAATTAATGGGCAAAAAGTTTTCAGGACTAACAATCAATGCTTAATTTTGTGCTCTACTTTAGGAGGTGATAAACTGAGCTTAATGGGCACTCAGTAGAGTTAATTTGTGCTCGGGAATCAAATGAAAAAGACCAAGAAATAATTGCCATGGAAAAGCACAAAAAAGTGTTTAAGAATGAAACAGCAGAAGAATTGATGGAGAAAATAGTTTTATGTCTAACAAGTAGTGGCTCAATTTTCTGTTCCATTTTAGCAAGTCAATAAAATGCTTAAGTTAGGTGCCATGTGATGGTAGATACTCCAAAAAAACTGTGAAAATAGAAGGCTTTTAAATTTAACATTTTCTATTTACCTTTATATTATTTCAGAAAAAGAAAAAATAGACCCTGAAAGAAAATTTCAAGCATCAGGGGCAAAGAACAACTGATTTGAAGGAATGTGGAAAACATATAAGTTTTACTTTAACTGGTAAACCAAAAAGTGTACTCAAATTTTTGTCCAGTGCCAGGAAGTAAAAAAAGTTCTAAGGAGCATAAAATCTCAGGGAAATAAAAAAAGTGAAAAGGAGCAAGTTTTAAGCAGAGCATAAAAACTGAGTAGGAATATAAAATTTGTATTTGTCAAAAACATGAATTACTTGGACAAGATGTTCAGTTTCCAATCTGAAACTCACACTTTTCAATTTGACTCTTTTTTGAAAACATATTTTGCATGCTTGAAGCATTTGTTCACATGTTCATGAGTTTTTCGTCAATTCAGTTGCTATCAGGACAAAGGCTGTAAATTCTCAATCACAAAATTTGGGAACCAAATCAATTTACTCATATAGCTATTGGCTAAGGAAAATGATCCAACTTTTCTTAATATTCTGAAAAAACTTGTCATGTTCATGGAGAGGTGTGTAAAATAGAGAATGTATAGGGTGATAAACAAAACCTACAATTTCACCTTCAGCAGCTGCCTTTAGGAAATGCAGTTCTACATTCAGGCAACAAAAATTGAAAATGCAGCCCATGTACTTACAATAATTTGTATTATTACCCAAATAAACAAAGATGAGCCCCTTTAAATGTTGAGCATACTTGATAATGGCCTGGTGGGGCTGCTGCTATTCATCCTTTATATCATCATTAAATCCAATGTGCTCCAATTTTTTCAATCAGTTCAGCTCCATTTTTTCTATAGCATCAATGATGCCTCAATCAGACTGTTGAATGTCATCATCAAATTGAAATTTTTTCGGAAGATGAATTTGTGATGAATTTCAGTATTTTTTGTAATCAGCATCATTGTGAAATTCATCAAAGTAGACATTTAAGTCTGAATTTCAAAGTTTTTGGTAGAGTGGGCAAGGGTAAATTTGACACTGATATGTCCTCTTTTTTCAAAATCAATTTCTTGAAAATATTGACCTGTATGGTCACTTTATTGGTCATGTTTGACTCCAACTCTGATTGAGATGATGAACTGGACCTTACCGAGGATAGATTCCAATCATTAGACAATTGTTGCCAACATTCATCATTGTCTGTGAATTAGAAAAAATGATTATCTGGGCTAATTAATGCATGTGTTTTATGCATATGAAAAAATGCCTGAATGTTTCAATTTTGAACTTTCTAAAGTACACCACAAGCATTGGACAGATTTTTATGCATATTTTGTTTGAAAAACAAGCTTACAGAATTTTTTTTCATTTTTTCTGCTCACCAACCCATCATGCCACTCAATAAGCAGTTCAAGGACCATTCTCATGGAATATTCTTGCCATGTGTATCTATCCGATATAATCGCCCAAACAAAGTAGAACCTATGAAACATTAACATAGCAGAACATTAATGCTTGGGAATCATAATCAAACTCATTATGGCCTACAAAAAGGTTGTAGTCACACTAAAGGCAACACTCGTCTAAAAACATTTATTAGAGCACAAAAAACAAAACTATAACTACAAAAAACTAAACTTTAACTACATTTATTTTGACATGAGAGTTTCCAAAAGAGTGACTTGTGAAGTAAATAGTAAATGATCTTTTACAAAATCTGGCCAATATATGTTCCTATTTTTCATTCCAAAATGCGAGGAATTTTTTATAAAACTCACTTACCCAAATTTAATTCCTGAGGATGATGAAAGACATGAGCCAAGATGGGAATCTGACCACCATTGGTCACATCGTCCAATCCACTGTCCAATCATCTGCAAAATTTGCTGCCAATGTCGATATTATCATCATCATGGAATTATGTTTAATGCTCATCATAGTGGTTCATATCATTGTCTGGATTTTCATTGTTCAGCCAGTTAGCAATCCATTTGCCCTTTTATGTGTAACAATTCTTGAAAAGTTTCGGATGCCAGTTGGATGGGAGGGTTTGGGCTTGAGCAGCGATGCTGGTGAATAAGATAAAATGGGACAACCTCCCTTCCCTGCCAGTGGAAGGGAAGGAATACGGCAAAGGGCAGGCAGCCCTGAAAAATAAGAAAGGGGCACTATAGTACCTACAAAGAACCAATGTAAAATTGGGATAGTTTCCTATCAACAAAATTATATGGTAACATTCACGTTACAGGCCAAAAGACCAAAAAGGGGGTAGTTTGCTATCCACCAAAACAGCAATAACAATCACTTTATATGTCAAAATGCACAAGAAAAAGTCTCAAAAAAGAACTCTCTAATGAGTGGACGATTTCTAGGAGTGATGATCTGCTTATCTTCCAGAAGGGGTCCATCCCCAAACTAGATCTAACTACCACTTGAGATGTAGGTTTTGTCACTACAGTCCCACGCTTTCTGTTGCATCTCCTCACATCCTAATGAGCCAGAGTGGCCCATTTCCCAAAAACCCATTAGTGTTTTTAATTTGATCTGACTGCACCTGCTGAGAAAATTGAACATATAAAACAATGACCAAAATCCAGCAGAAAAAGTGAAGTGTTGTGCATATATGTAAATTTTGATGCAGGAAACGCGTAAACACCAATTGTACAAAAACTGGTTATTACCAAATTATTCCTTGGAAAAATTATGATCAAAAATTTACAAAAATACAAAATTATATTTGAAACTATGTCACTTCTCGTGACAACATACCCCTAGTCACGCCTGCAGCCAGAAATCTTCTTCCTGTGGGGCACATATTTTCTCATGCAATTTACTGGAAAAATGTGCATTTCTGACTTCACTTTTCCTTCACAACGAACAAGATAAATTACTTATCTTCAGTCAAGGTTTAAATTTTAGCGCAATAAAGATTTTCTAATTTGCAGCAATGAATGTTCAATTGTTAGTAGAATGAACCTTTCTATTTTAATACTTATTTTTAAATTAAACTTCCTACGATGCAGGAACAATAGGTCCAACTGGATGCAACTCAGTATCAGATGACTTGACTAACAACAGCAGATCATGTTTTGTGTGTGAATAGATTTTGAATGGGAAAATAGGATTGAGGAGTTACAGATATGCCATCAATAACAAGATAATCTAACCAACTATGAGATAAACGGACCAATCAATTTATCTGGGAATAGTCCAATGTCACATGCCGATCAATTTTGCCCTATGTCACGAAATTTAAATCATGTCGATACTTAATGTTTTGCCACTTTTTGTTTGACAGTTACTTTTGTTTCATTTTTTATGTGTTACATGCATTTTTGTGTTTCATTTTTGTTACGTTTTTGTTATTTTGACTCACTTGAATCCGACTGTAAAAACAAGGTATGCTAGAACAGTCAAAATTGTATTGAATAGACAATAATTTGACTTTTTAGCTTCCAGTAACTAATCAACCAAAAACCATGGAGAGAAAAACTACACACTGTTAGATTGAGCTAAAGAAACTGAATATGCTGAAAAAGCTGAACTAAAAGCAAATTAACAAGATCCTATGATCATCAAATGACCTATTTGGGCCATATATAGAATATGAGCATTACACTTGAATCATGAATGACTCTTGAACTAATGTTCGTAAAAATTCCTATTCATACCATTGGATAAAGCACTAAGAAGGGCACATAATGAAGATTAACAAGACTAGACTCACTCAAATCCAACTTGAACAATAAGGTACATCAGAATAGTCAAAATTGTAGTGTTTGGGCAATGATTCGACTTTTTAGCTTCTGTTAACTAATAAACCTGAAAACAAACTACACACTGTTTGATAGATCAGAAAAAAAAAAACTCTTGAACTAATGTTTTCTACAAAATTTTTCTTAAAAAATTTTCTAAAAAAAAAACTAAAATTTTCAGACTTGACGTATTGATCTTTCTCAAAAAATGTGTCAAGGGAAAAATGTGAATCTTCATTAAATATCAAGATGAAATATAGAAGATTACCAATTAAAACATGAGATAATACATTTAAGATAATTAAAACTATTGAATATTAAATGATAATTGAAGGTAGACATGTTAGAAGCAGCACCTGAGCTACGAAATAAATTATAATGCTTATTTAAGTTATAGCCGATGCCAAGCGCCGGAAAATTTTGTGATTATGACCTTCTAAAATGCAGCAAAATGCATCTTTTCTGTATCCGATATGATCAAACACATGACTCAAAAAATTCTGACAAGCCATTTTGGCTTGTTGGACTAAAATTCTACAAGCCATTTTGTCAGTCCAACAAGCCATGGCTTGCAAAATGTTAAAAAAAACAATGAATCAAATACTCACATTGAAGAATGTAATGACACATCAAATATTTACTATAATATGAAAAGTAACAAATAGAAATTTATTGTTTGATCACTGTGAGACTGACTTAGATTTAAAATGTATAGCAACCACAAAATAGCGCAGCATGTGTAAAAATATAATGGATCCGGACCCGAAATAGGACCCAAAATTACCCGACCATTTTGCTGGACCCGGACCCGATATTCTCAAAATTTTCGACCCGGACCTGGACCCGGACCCGATATTCTCAAAATTTTGGACCCGGACCCGGACCCAGATCCGATATTCTTAAAATTTTGGACCCGGACCCGATTTTCGTAAAATTTTGGACCCAATACATCTCTAGTGTATGGATGCGAATTTTTTTCTTTTTGGGGTTTTCTTTCATTTTGCATTATTTCTAGAGACACAACCGTGCAGCAAGTTTTACACTAGGTCTGAATTTGTGCCCTGCCAACATCGCTGTTGTTTAAGAATCATTCTGATTTTCTATTTCTAAGATTCTGATTTCTAAGAACGTTTTCAATCTATTTTCCAGATGCTTGACCAGTTTGATTGAAGAAAAACTTCATAAATAAGTTTCGACATTATCCGACATCGTGCAATTAGAAAATGATGTCGAAAAATTGAACGAAAATTTACGTCAATAATCAATTTTGTGCGAGTGTTTTCATTGTAGTCCCAGAATAAGCAATAAACATTTTATACATTCTGCACGAGGAAGACGTGTAGTACTGTATAAAGACGAACACGTGCTATCTTTTGCAATTTTTTTCGACCCAGCAGCACTGTTTTTTTCCCCCAAATCGCGCTTTTTCGGGAAAAAAAGTTTGGGAAGGGGAAAAAAATTTTGGGCTCTTTCCCCATTTGGGGAAGAAAATTTTGGGGATCGGATACAGAAAAGATGCATTTTGGTGCATTTTCGAATGTCATAATCTCAAAATTTTCCGGCGCTTCTCGCCATTTATAACTTTTACAATCATTATTATGCATTACTTAGCTCAGGCGCAGCTTTTAGCACGTCTACCTTCATTTATCATATAATCTATAATAGTTTTCATCATCTTGAACGTATTATCTCATGATTTCATTGGTAATCTTCAATATTTTATCATATAAAGATTCACATTTTTTCCTTGTGAGAAAGATCAGTACGTCAAGTCTCTGAGCTTCTTGATGCGATTATTTCTTTTCTAATGTAAAATCAATTCAAACGCTTCATGGAAATATCTTTCGGAAATTTATACCCTGCATATACTCATATATTTTTGACCAAGTATGAGAGTTTACAAATAAATTAGGCTTATTTTAACAATATGGTAAGTAACCAAAATTGCCTGAAGTTGTGTTTTCCTTGTTGGTGGTTGCTCAAAAGTACAGAATTAGTTTCGTTTTTAGGGGGGTCGGAGTGGGATGGCTTAGGCTTAGGCTTAGGCTTAGGCTGTTCGATGTTTCAAGTCAAAAACTTGATATATTTTGGTAGAAAGGTATAATTACTGTAATTTCCATGAAAAATTTTCAAATTTTTTTTAAGTTTTTTTTTGGAAATTACTGTTTTCCGCCCTTTTTTTCCAAAATTTTTTTAAAGTTTTTGATTTGAAACATTGAAAAATGGGGGTTTTTGGTAAAAAGTCGAACTTACTGTATTGTAAATTCCTGCCCTAATTCTTGGAATAAATGTTCGGAAAATTGATTTTCCAGTGTCGCAGAAAATCAATACCTGAAAAATTTTTCCGGCGCTTCACGCCGGAAAGATTAACATCCATTTTGAGTTCTCACTTGTCATCATAGAGAACCTAACCATCGATTTTAATGTAATTCTCAAAGTCATTATGCTTTCGGATAGTTTGTTTGAAAATTTGTTCCAATGCTGCTTGTAGATTAAACTTTGAACTCTAAAATTTCAATTTTTTCCTCAGTTTTAATGAATTAACGGGTCTAAAAACACCAGCAGGCTTGAAAAGGCTCAAAAACACCTAAAAAAATCGTCTGTGAGCATTTTTAAGTGAAAAAAACGACTTCAGGAAAATAGGGAAAATTTTTTGATCCCTTTCCCCATTTGGGGAAAAGGCCCGGGTGAAAAAAACAGTGCCCAGAACCACTTTTTTTTCTCCACATTTGCACTATAATGTGGGAAAAAATCAAGAATGTGGAAAAAAATTTTGAGGTCTTTCCACAAATGTGGAAGGAAATTTGGCGTTTTCATGTTGAAAAAATGCATTTTAGGAGGTCCCAATCTCAAAATTTTTCGGCGCATCACTCGAGGTTTAACTTTAATTATTGTTATTCTGTATTACGCAGCTCAGGTGGTGTTATTAGCATGTCTACCTTCACTTAATTTAATCTATAACAGTTTCCATCATTTTAAACGTTATTATCTCATGTTTTAATTGGCAATCTTAAATTCTTTATCTTGGCATTTAATAAAAATTTATGTTTCTTCCTTGACACATTTTTTGTGAAATTAAAACCTGTCTAGGAAATAAACCTTGAAAAGATTCATTTTCCAGCGTTCTTCAATATCAAAATCCTGAAGAAATTTTGGGTGCTACATGCTGAACAAGTTACTAATACCAACTTTTTCATTTTTTTCTCCATAACTCAGAAAATAGGATTTTGAAAGAATAAAACCGACACGAATCGAATGAAAAATAAGAAAACTGTTTTTTTCCGATAAAATTAAGCTAATTTACTCATTCTAGACAGAGTGAGCAATTATTGATTTTAGAGCAAGCAATCAAAAATTTATCTGTGCAAAACAAGTTTCCCCTAAGTTGCACATTGCAACCTGGGCTGTGCAAAAAAACCTCATGATACATGCCGCAGTAATTTTCATAAAAATCATGCCAACCCTATTTTATTCAATCAGGTCAGTGAAACGGATCGAGAAAACAGTTTAACAATTTGAAAAGAAATCGAACGATGCTGCGAGGATTAGGTGATTTTTGAACAATTTTTCAGATGATAGCTTATATCGGCAAATTTCTTCCTAACAAAGTTGTAAAGATTGAATTAAGGATGTCTATAATTTGCGTAAATTTTTGGCTGAAAAATTTTACCAAGAATATCAATTTGTCTCTTCAAATCAGACACCAAAAAGAAAACTTTCAGTTCCCAATACTACTAAATGAACCGAGGAAGTTGACAATTTCTATTTATTCATCAGTCATTGACAATCTAAGTCTGTTGCGATCATACAAATATGTTACTTAATCGGGTGGGGGTCCAACATTTCCAAAACTTTTTGGGGGGTCGAAAAAACTCCAAAAAAGTCAGAAAAATTTCGAAAATTTCCCCAAAAAGGCCAAATAAGCCACTGTTTTCCTCATTTTTTCCAATTTTTCCGAGTGTGGGAAGTTAGGTATAGGGTTGACCAAGTTGGGGCTGGGGGTCCCAACATTTGGATATAGGGTTCCACCAAGTTAAGGGCGGGGGTCCCCACTACAACCTCCCCCCCCAATTACAGGTATGCAAGTAATTAAAATTCTTATATTAACTTGGAGTGAAGCAACGATATTTTTTGCATTTTCAGCCCCTCCCTAGGCTAAAACGTCTAAAAATCAGGGAAATTTGATGTTTGACCAGCCAAAAAAATTTGTGTCAATTGTCACAGCGACTCAAAATTTTTTGTGCCATTCCAAATTTCTTTGCACCGAAAAACATGTTTTGGCACAAAAAGCACTTAATTCCCAACATTTTTTCCCTACAGTATATTCTAAAAATGATCCAAAGGGATTAACAAGGGTGAAAATTTATCGATTTTCTGTCAGGCAGTGTTGTCAAGCCCAAATGGCAACCTGGAAAACGCCATGCACTGCCTAGCCCTAAGTGACAAAGAATGAAAATTTGCATAACACCATTTTGAGCAGTGTGGGCATTTTTTTGTTTAGTTTGTTTGGTGAGCTATGCAAAAAAAATGTGTTTCCTGGTTGTTTATGTTTATTAATATTTTATATCTATTATTCTAGGTTGTAGAATAAGCTGCCATAAAAAATGTTGCCAAAAGTTATCACAGCCCTGGGGAAAATCTCTTCCCCATGACAATGTGGTAAGTTCTCATTTTTTGCTAATTTTGTGCTACGGAGTTTAAAAACCCCAATCCAACTTTCACCAATTGATCATCCGTAAAGACAAAAATTGCGAAAATTGATATTGACTGATTAAAGGTGAGGATTATTCAAGTTATAACGTGGAGTGCGTAGTAATGAGAATCTTAGAGAAATGTACCAAAAAACAAACTATATATTTGGAAAGTTTGCTTATCATTATTGGTCAATTTTTCATTATGAATTTCAGTATGTTGGTCGCGGCAGGGTTTTTGGAGCCGATCTTACATCTTTAATCGACAAAGAGAGCAACATACCAAGGGTTCTGGAAAAATTGCTCATCTACATCGAAGTGCATGGCTTATTTTGCGAAGGCTTGTATAGGAAGTGTGGTGCTATCGCTCAGGTCCAAACATTTGAGACGAGTCATCGAATCGACAGAAGGTAAACATACTGTATACATGGTGGTCTAAGAAATGGTTCCCCTAAAAGTACCAAAGCTTTACAGTAACTAGGGAAGATCTGAAATTCAAGTCACTCACTTTCGACGGCAAAATAAATCTAGTACCATGTTTCTGAATTACGTAAATTTCAGAAATTCACACTGGTTGGTTTTTCTGAATACAAAATTATCCATTCTTGTACCTTTTCATAGATTGTTTTTGCCAGATTGTATAAATTGACAAAGTTGAAGTGAAATAACCGCTGAAGATTCCGAATGGAAAAGGTAGAAATTTTCACTGAAATAGTGCTTTTATGATTACCAAAATTATCGACTGTAGCTCATAAAACCTTACTTCCACCGTTTGATTCGTTCAGTTTTCATTGGCGATGAATTATTTTCTTACAATGAGCCTATGTTGCAGAATATAACCAGATTTTTATGGAATGAAGTAAAATTTGACATTAGAAAGTATTGGTTTACTATGAATGAGCACTACTGAAAGACTGAAAATCATTTTTACATTTAAATTGCTTTCGATCCAATTGGTACCTAAAGCATTCTCTCAAATTTTAAACGGAAAGAAAAATCTTGCCATCAATTTTCGTTTTGCTGCCTTGGAGTGTGTTAATTTTTGACTGGTTGCAGAATTTCTCAGTATCATTTTCTACGGTTCATCTCTGGTTTTTTACCGTTCTAAAATACAAGGAGAGTTTAAAATTTATGAATAATTTTCAGACTTTGATGCATTGAATTTCGATGACATTCCTGTTAAGGCAATGGCCAGTCTCATTAAATCGTTTTTTTTGAGAATTGAACGAACCGTTATTGACGTTTGATTTGTACAAAAATTTCCTCAGCGTCGCCGGTTAGTTTAAGTTAGCAATTTAAAACAAAACTGGAAATTTTTTTTGATGAGTAATGTTTTAGACATTCAGAAGTCAAAACTTTGTGGGGCCTATTTGGTATTAGTCAGGGAAAAGACTGAGAAATTGGATAGATTTTATTTTCAGGCAAATTTTCTACAGTATTCCGTTTCTTTTTAATAGGAGGCAAAATGAATATAACAAAATTTTAATTTATGCATTTTACACCCAGACATTTTTTCCACTGAAGTAGAAGACCAAAAAGAACGTTTACGTTGCATTTATGCTATGATTGAATTATTGCCTAAGGCGAATAGAAACGTTTTCGATCCTTTAATGTACCATTTGGCTCGAGTGGCTCATCATTTGGAAGTTAATCGAATGTCTAGTCAAAATTTGGCCGTAATTTTCACCCTCTGTGTACTAAAACGACCTAACGCAGTGAAGGCTCAAGAGCAGTTGGAAGATGTGGCCAAACAGACTCTGTATGTTGGAATAGTCTATGGGCTGTATTAACTGTCGTGTTGAAGCGCTAGTCACTGTTTGAGAAAACCCTTAAACTTGCCAATATTTTTAAATGGTGCTCACCATGTGTTTCAGCCTTGTTATATTCAAACACTTTCTTCATTCAGCAGCATCAAAACAAATGGCTGCTGTTTTTAGCTACGTTCAGGTCCCTTCTTTGATAGTTTGTTGTGATGAATGAAAATAAGGAATCTTCAATCAATCTTATTGTATTAATCTAGAAACACTATTCTGTTTTACACAGAATGAATACAGTAAAAAATGCTTGTTGCAGTCAATAATGAACAATAGTCATTCCAACCAGCAAGAGATGTTGGTAAATTAGAATTCTAGTGTCAGTTCTTAGAACAGGTAATAGTTTGAATGAATCATTCTCATTTCATACTTAATTGTACAGTTGCACACAAATCTTCGCTGATATCAGTCTAGCCCAAATTGTTTCCGTTACAACATCCATCACTTGTAATTTAAAGATAATTCTGAGAAACTGGACCCTTCAGATGAAGATCACTGTAGACGTTAGACAGCATGCAGGTTCGCCTTGAGTTTACTCCGAGTTTTGGACAAAAGGAGCCACGGCAGAACCGTGGTCCCTTAATAGTTACAGGAGATGTGATGCTATTCACTTTTACGGTGCACCGACAATTGAGCGCCCGACAAATGAGCGCCGACAATTGAGCGCTGACAACTGAGCGCCGGACAATTGAGCGCTGTGACAACTGAGCACCGTGACAACTGAGCGCGAGACATTTGAGCGCCTACAACTGAGCATCAGACATTTGAGCGCCGACAACTGAGCACCGACTATTTAATGCATTATAATTGAGCGTTTTTTTCATTTACTGAGGCCTAAGCCTGAGCCTAAGCCTAAGCCTAAGCCTAAGCCTAAACATAAGCCTAAGCCTAAGCCTAAGCCTAAACATAAGCCTAAGCCTAAGCCTAAGCATAAACATAAGCCTAAGCCACGGCGGTCAGTTGTTGGCGCTCAGTTGTCTGGCGCTCAATTGTCTCGGCGCTCAGTTGTCTCGGCACTCAATTGTCACAGCGCTCAGTTGTCTGGCGCTCAGTTGTCAGCACTCAATTGTCCGGCGCTCAATTGTCGGGTCATGCACTTTTACATTAAATTTATGGAAGATTTCCTTTTTTCTTGATAAGTCACTCATGATAGTTAGTAATGAAAAAAAAGAAAAACCACAATAAATACATAGAAAATGAAAGAAGAAAAATTGCATTATTCATATAAATCCCTAGAACACAATTGTGATTACCATTCAGTACCAATCTCGCTTAGCATCGAATATCATTTTAACTAAACGTGCATAAGGCCTTAAACATGTCCTATGTAAAACATGGTGGTGAGTAGTGTATGGTAGAGATGTATCGGGTACCCCGACCCGAAATTACCCGACCATTTTGCTGGACCCGGACCCGGACCCAATATTCTCAAAATTTTGGACCCGGACCCGATGTTTCTAAAATTTTGGACCCGGACCCGGACCGGAAAAAATTATCACAATTTTGATTCGGGTCTGATGTATAATATATATAGTCTATTTTTCCGAAAATGCTTCTGAATTAGAAAAATGGAACTTTTTGGCTTTTGCCAAACCATAACTCACATAGAGCTAAAAATCTGTGGATTTATACAACTAGCCTTCAACAATTTTCTGAATGAAAAATCATACAGTAAAACCTTCATGTGAACAATTTAACAGTATTGGTTTTTTGTCATTTTTGAATTTAGAAGTAGTTTATTAAAAATAAACTATAGTAATTCAGCTGAAATCAAATCAGGGTTTTTTTGACCTACAAGTCACAAGCCAAGTGGCTTGTTGACCTTAAATTTTACAAGCCATTCCAAATTTTGCAAGCCAATTTTATAATATCAGTATAGGTGAATAAATTCCAATGCTAGATTATTTTTTAAAGAAATGCATATATTGAGCATCATGGCGATCGATCAAAAAAGATATGTCATTCAACATTTATTCAATAACATTTTAGAGCCGTTAATTCATTAAAATTCAGGGAACATTTGAAATTTTTCAGTTTGATCGAAGTCTAATCTACAAGCATTGTGGAAAAAATTTTCCAGCAAACTATCCAAGAACATAATGACTTTGAATTACATGAGAAATCGATGATCAAGTCCTCTATGGTGACAAGTGAGAGCCCAAAAAAGCTATTAATCTTTCCTGCCTGAAACGCTGAAAAATTTTTTTGGGTATTGACATTCTGTGATGCTGGAAAATCAATTTTTCAACCGCTTATTTGAGGAATTAGTTTCGAATTTTCTGTTCAAAGGTCGTAATTTCTGGAATTTTATGTTTGAAAAATTTTAAAACCATTAATTTATTCACACACTCTAATGAACTTGGCTAAAAAGATATAAGAAGAGTAGAAATTTCCGAAAACTACTTCCATGAAGCTTTTGGATTGATTTTACATTGAGAAAGGAATAATCACTTCAAAAAATTTTCAGACTTGATGTATTGATCTTTCTCAAAAAATGTGTCAAGGGAAAAATGTGAATCTTCATTAAATATCAAGATGAAATATAGAAGATTACCAATTAAAACATGAGATAATACATTTAAGATAATTAAAACTATTGAAGATTAAATGATAATTGAAGGTAGACATGTTAGAAGCAGCACCTGAGCTACGAAATAAATTATAATGCTTATTTAAGTTATAGCCGACGCGAAGCGCTGGAAAATTTTGTGATTATGACCTTCTAAAATGCAGCAAAATGCATCTTTTCTGTATCCGATATGATCAAACACATGACTCAAAAAATTCTGACAAGCCATTTTGGCTAGTTGGACTAAAATTCTACAAGCCATTTTGTCAGTCCAACAAGCCATGGCTTGCAAAATGCTAAAAAAAACAATGAATCAAATACTCACATTGAAGAATGTAATGACACATCAAATATTTACTATAATATGAAAAGTAACAAATAGAAATTTATTGTTTAGATCACTATGAGACTGACCAGCGACTGACCACAAAATATGAGACTGACCACAAAATATGAGACTGACCACAAAATAGCGCAGCATGCGTAAAAATATAATGGACCGGGACCCGAAATAGGACCCAAAATTACCCGACCATTTTGCTGGACCCGGACCCAATATTCTCAAAATTTTGGACCCGGACCCGATATTCTCAAAATTTTGGACCCGGACCCGGACCCGGATCCGATATTCTTAAAATTTTGGACCCGGACCCGGACCCGATTTTCGTAAAATTTTGGACCCGATACATCTCTAGTGTATGGATGCGAATTTTTTTCTTTTTGGGGTTTTCTTTCATTTCGCATTATTTCTAGAGACACAACCGTGCAGCAAGTTTTACACTAGGTCTGAATTTGTGCCCTATCAACATCGCTGTTGTTTAAGAATCATTCTGATTTTCTATTTCTAAGATTTCTAAGATTCTGATTTCTAAGAACGTTTTCAATCTATTTTCCGGATGCTTGACCAGTTTGATTGAAGAAAAACTCCATAAATACGTTTCGACATTATCTGACATCGTGCAATTAGAAAATGTTGTCGAAAAATTGAATGAAAATTTGACAGCATGAAACAGCACAGTGTGCATGTACTTATTTCTATGTATGATTGAAGCAAAGAATGAAAATGCACTAATGGATGATGAGGCAAAAGGTATCTTCACACAAACTTACAACTGAAGATTTTAGTGAAGAGAATCAGCTACAAATATGAGAAGATACAGATGCCATTAATGAAGAAAAACAATTTGACAAAGATATGTGCAAAATGTAATTGGCCCTTGAAAATCGTCCATCATATGAGGAATTTCTTCAGCCATTAGATGTTTGCAAAAGAACATATGACAAATCCATGAGTATGAAATAAATGTGCAGTAGAAATAGGTACGTTTGGGGAGATGTGGAACCACATAATTTTTTTTTGTATGTTATCCATTCAAAGATGTTCAGAAAAAGCATATTTTCCCTTGTTTTTTCTGGCATGAACATAAAGTTTAGATATTTGAAATATGCTTATTAACATGAAAATCTATAGAAAAACATCTTTTCATCATTGCATAGATCCTTGTCCTTTATAGAAAGCACTACTTAATATTTTTAGAACAGCAGCAGAATAAGTTTGATTCACTTTTTGAAAAAATGTTGTGCCCTTATTGAACAATCACTGTGAACAAAAAACAAATTTGGACATATGGTTCATGTCATGTCAGAATTTGAAGCCATTATTTATGTAGTATATGACATGGGATGTAGCCAATTGCACTTTTTTCATATGGGCTTTCGCCAATTGGGCTGATCCCAATGCGCCACATGTCATATGCACCATTGTCATATTGCTATTAGCAAATGCGCCGTGTGTTAAATGTGCTGTTTGCAAATGCCTATTGGTCATTCGCGCCATAATTTTAATTGGACCCTGAAAAGATAGTATCAAATGAGGAATGTAATCATTATTGAAGACAACACAAACTAGGCAAAAACAGCATTGTAAATTATTATTGTACAATCATACAGGACCACACAGCTAGTCACATAGTCACAGAGTTGTAAATTATCAGAAAGAAATTATGTACCATTTGGAACTCCAGAATTTTTTACACTCAAGCTACAGTATGATCAGGGTGAAATTAGTGCTATTGGTTTTATGACTGGCATAGCTTATAATTTGGCTGATCCTTTGGCGTATTAAATAATGTAACTACACATTTATGTCTTGCTTATTTTGACTTTCGAACTCAAGTTGTAAGATTTGGAGCAAATGTTTACTTTTGCTGCTTCTCAACAAATTTGAATTATGAAGGTGCTGGTCACAGGATTACCTGATCATAGAATCATTTGCATTAGATGAACTCTGATATAGAATAACTACATAAGTCTGAGAAAAATGAACATGTTGCAAAAAAAATTCTGTACAAAAAATGCTTCCTAAACAATTTCTGGAGACAATAGTCATCTTTGTCACTTTTTTTATCAGCGGTTTATTCGTTACTTTTTCTATGATGAATGGAAACACCAAGGTGCATTTGCAAAAAGTGCAATTGCAGTTGGCACATTATACACATGGCACAAATGCATAGGGCGCATATAAAAATGGAGAACTTGAAAATCCGCACAATAGGCTAGGACGCAAATGGGAAAGTGCAATTGACATTGGCGCATTTGGCTAAAAACCTATGACGTGTATATGTACATCATCTGTTTCCTGATACCCTTCATTCCTAGCATGCATGTTTCAGTGACAGATTATAGGTAATTTTGTGTTTGATGTTTAATTATTTTGGGATGAGGTAAAAAATCCATTGTCAAAGAGGGACAGAAGCAAAGTTTACTTAGGCTTTATTTGGTTTTTAAGGTGGTATGTTAATTTTAAAAATTTGAAGATTTTGTCAGTCAAAAAAATTTTGAAAGAAGTGGCTTGTCAATTCAAATTTGAATACAAATGCCAGAAAAGCAGACTGTTGCATGATCTGAAACTAAGAGCCCAATTAGTAGTAAGCCTATACAAAGTCTTGAATGATATGTATTTCAGTCTATTAATTTTGTCATTTTTTAGGACATAAAATACTTCTCGAATTAATTTTTGACAATGATATTTCACAGCAACCCTGAAAAAGCAGCAAAACACCAAAAAAGGTTACTTGAGTGTACTGATGTAATAATTAGATTAATGGGTACTTGGATGTAGGATTTGTCCAGAAATTGAATATTGCTGACATAGATTTAGATAAAAGTGAGATTTAAAAAGAAGATATGTTTTCAGAAGGTTGGAAGCATTATGAGACAAAAAAAATAGTGAGTTACTACAGTTAGTGATAAACAAGCTAAATCAATTCCTCGATTACAGTCAATTTTTGCTCAGAAATCAAATGATGACTGGTAAGAAATCATAACTACTTACAAAATGGAATTTGAACCTACTAATACATAGAAGGAAACATTTTCAAAAGTATGCACTTGTTAGTTTTTTGGTATGACATTATAGCATTGCTCTGTGAAAGCATTAACACGTAGAAGAATCAAACAAAAGCCTGGAAAATGAAACTGGCAAAAGAATTAGTGGTGAAAAAGTTTTTAGGACTAACAATCAAACACTAAATTTTGTGCACTACTTCAGGAGGTGATAAACTGAGCTTAATGGGCACTGAGTAGAGTTAAATTTTGGCTCAGGAATTGAATGCTAAAGGCCAAGAAATTATAACCACACAAAAGCAAAAGAAAGCCTTGAAAAGTTAATCAGCAGAAGAATTGATGGTGAAAATAGTTTTGTCTAACAATTAGAGGCTCAATTTTCTGTTACATTTTAGCAGGTCGATAAAATGCTTAAGTTAGGTGCCGTGTGACAGTAGATATCCCAGAACAACTGTGAAAATAGAAAGTTTTTCAATTTAACATTTTTTCTCTACCTTTTTATTATTTCAGAAAAACAAACAGGCCCTGGAAGAAAAATTCAAGCATCAGGGGCAAAGAACAATTGATTTGAAGAAGTCCAGACAACATTCAAGTTTTACTGCAGGTTTTTAATTCATGTATCTAGAAAGCTTTACGTCTACCTCACTAATTGGTGTCATTACAAATGCTTAATTTTTCGAAGAACATCTATAGCTTTAAAGTGGAGGCCTTAGTAGACATTGGCTACTGTAGTCAAATTCGGACCTCCAAGGTTGTCACCATAATTAATGAGGGGTGAACCTCTATAAAACATATCATTTTTCCCCTACAGTAATGGAGAATAATGTTGTTGTGTTTTGGACAAAGAAAAGTGAACCTTATAGTCCAAACCTACAACATACTACCTGTTGTAGAAGAAACTGACCACAGCTGACAGTTTTGATAAACTGACCACAGCTGACATCCTGCACGAAGAGGAGCAAGAACTTAAACTTAAGCAAAAAGTTTGTGAGGTTTTCATCATTGTAAACACAAGGGATGACTAATTGTGTTTACAAAAAGGACATCATCAACAAAATCAAGAAAAAAATTGGTTATATATGGTTATGACAAGCCTCTTTGGGGATTACAGTGAAATTCCATAGTCCAAGAAAATTTGCAATAAGCCTTGTGTTAATGGTATAAGTGACTATTTTATGGAAATTCATGGAAAATTTTTTGTTGTGACACTCTTGAAGAGAACAAATCAATTCATTGATTTTACTTAAGATTCGAAAGGCCCGAAGAACTAATCCTGAAAACAATGCACTTAACAACATTTGAATTATATATATCTCAGTTTTTGCCACCCTAGAAGCTTTTATTTTTTGTCATTTTATATTGTAATTTGTTTCTGAGTTAACACTATTCCTTTTTCTGTCATGAGGCCCTTCAGTGCTTTTTCTCTTCTTTTCCTCTGCTCCCAAAATAGCTTTCAGTGTGCTCAATTCAAATTCATGAATGAACAGGTCTCAGAAATTGAATCTCATGTACAAGGAATATTTTGAGAAAAGTTGTATTTGGGAGAAAATTTATCTGATCTAGATTAAAAATGTTTGAATGCATTTTAAAAAATGGTTGAATTCCTTCAGCTTTTGTGTCAGAATTTACCTGCTTTTTAGTGACAAATTTTTTAGTGTACACATAAATGTTACCAGTCTGACACTTAGTGGAACCTGGCCTGTACTGACGCTTAGTGAGAATACAAAACTGTACATATAATAGTAGAATAGCATTAGTAGAATACTGTAGTCACCAGTAAACCATCTAAACTACAGTAGTCCCACCTGACTGATGCTAAATTCGTCATTTCTGATGCTTAGTTCAAGGTCCTGACACATTGTAACAGCAGTCTGACACTAAGTGTTTTTACATGTTGAGTGAGTCACTCTGTGTCAGTCAAGTTCTGATGCTCAGTGGAACCATATATCATGCAAGTCAGAAAACAGGGATTCTTGATCACATACTGTAGTTTTACACACTGAGGCTTACTGATGTCCTAAAGCATATAAGTCTGATGCATAGTGTTGACTAGTTATACTGTTTGTTTTCTCAGCACTATAAGTCTGCAATCAAACGTGTATAGACAACAAAGATCAAGTGTTTGGGGCTAAAAATGCCGAAGAATCTGAATCAGTGATTATTTTTCAGATATCACTGATAGTATGGAGAGATGAAAACTTGATATGATGTAGAAAAGTGAATGGGGCACAACATGTCAAAAGTTCATCAGGATAGGTGCCACAGAATTTGAGCTACGGGCTTTTGAGTACAGAAAAACTGGTGAACATATTTTTTCAGAAGAATATGCAAATTAGGCCTGAGGGATCATGAGTTAGCTCAAATCTGACCCAGATTTCGATTCTACGCATGTTTATGCATATTATATCGAAAAAGTGGACATGAGTGACCATTTCCAAAAAAATGATGGGAAAAATTTCAAGTTACAGATCAGGTAGGTCTCAAAACTAACAATTCCTGTAGTGACCTGATTTCTGAGCCAAAAAAAAATTGTCGTTCTTCAACATACAGTAGGAACAAATTAATTAGCTGAGATGTGATGCAGAATTTGACGAGGAATCCAAAAAAGTTTGTTTCAAAACTCTACGACTAATATTGTGCATGTTATGACCGATTCTGTGATCATTTCCGAGGAAGATGGCACCATTCACAATGAAAATTGGGCAGCATTCACGACCAGAATAGGCAACATTCACGACAATGTAAAATTGACTCATACCGCATGCAACTATTTGACGGTTGGTATTTTTGGCCTGAAAAACTGTTAATGTGGCATTTTGCACCATGCATCAGATCCTATGCTGACCCTTAGTGATATTATATGCATGCTTTTTGACACATAGTGCAAAAGTCACGTGATGCCTACTGTATGCCATGTACTGTTGTTTAGTGAGCTGACACTTAGCGAAAAAACAACTTGCATTTCTGAAACTTAGTGATCTCTGTAACATATGCATCCGAGGTTTAGTAAAATAAGCCCAGTACGTCAGTTTTTTCTCTTTTTTAAAGCAACCATTGATACTGTAATGATGCCAAAGGCCAAGTATATGGTTTAAAATTTCACGAGATTTCCGAATCTGTTTTTGTCTCCACGATATCTTCAATATTCTTAGTGTAATAACTGCCCGATTTTAGCCTCTTATTGAAAGTACTCTGTTTTGCTTTTGAATAAAAATCTGAAACACATGTGATAGAAGGATAAAAATTCAGTATGCTGTAGAAAAATGGATGGCGCACAACTTACCAAAAAATTGATTGAAATAGATGCAATAGAACTTGAGCTACAAGCTTTTAAGTACAGAAAAACTGGCAGACACAATTTTTTGAGGAGAATATGCTAATTTCTTTTTGAAACTAAGAAAAATATTGCAGTGACCCTAAAGGTCAAGTGAGGATATCGAATCTGGTTTTATTTTTGTTGTATCTCTGACAGTTTTAGTTTAATAAACGCCCGATTCATGTTTCTTTTTTTTGAGAATAATTTTTCCAAGCTCCTGAATTAATTGTAGAAAATGAAAAGACAAGTCTTTTGATATAAATAACTTTTTTCTAGCTAAATTTTAAGGTACATTTTGACAGGAGGTAAATTTAGTGTGTGTGTTTTTGACAGGAAGTACAACTAGTGTGTGTGTGTGTGTGTGTGTGTGTGGAAGCAGAGCCTGGGAAAATCAGAAATTTGAGTATGGGAACCTATCTTTAGCTCCACCCACTTTGGAAAAAAGCAGAATATTATTCTTTTACAATCAAGATCATAAATTTGAGCCTGGGAACCTTCCTTAATCCCCACCCACTTTCCAAAAAAGCAGAATATTTTTTTTCACAATAATTATTCAATTTTTTCTCCTTCCTGTTTGATCCATTCACTTTACTCTGTTGTTTTAGAGCATGTTTTGATATTTTGATTCATTATAATTAACTAATTTCCATATTTTTCAAGATGCCAAAGAAGAAAAACAAAGAATGTTTGAAGAAGGTGGACAAAGGCTTGAGTGGTAAGTTCCTATTTGAGTGGTAAGTTTCCTATCCTTGGTCCCTTCTTCTATGAAAATATGAGACACTGATCAAAAGTCATGTCATATAGAGTGCATGGTATATTTTCATTCCTGGGTTCATTTAATTTGATTCTGATTGATCCTCTTTATGTTACCCCATGTTATCATGACTTCTAGTACAGAAAACATTGCTGTTTTTAATGGAACTTCTTTCACCAAAATTGGATATAAATTTTCTTTGACATGTGCCTCTCAAACTTGATGTTTTTGAATTTTTGATTTTTCTCAGACCAGTGCTCTGGTCATCTAGTGTCCAACTTCTCCCATGATCTGGAAAAAATCATCGTACTTTACTTTTATTCATGTGATTTGTTATGTGAGACTATCACTGGTCTCTTTGAGTGTAAATTTTTGATGTTCGACTGATCAAAAGTCATACCATATAGAGCACATGGTATTTTTATGTCCTTGGGTTTGTTAAACGCTGTCCTGACCAGTCTTCTGGAGGTACCCCCATGCAAAGACAGTTTCTAGTATAGAAAATTCCGCTCTTTCTGATGGCACCTTTTTCACCAAAATTGATTGTAAACTAAACAAAATGAAATGAGAGGAAAACAGAAGCATCCACCATTAGATGAGTAAGTTGTATTTTCCTTCTTTTGGGATTTTTAGTTCAATTATCTTCAGCGAAAGTTGTGACCCAACATTCTTTGCCAGGCCTAAGGAATTGCCCATGAGGTCTGTTCACCCTAAAAGTTTTCCCATGCTGAAAAACAATGAACAGGCTCATCCGGGACAGTCATTTAGTAAATTTCCGGAAAAACTGATTTTTGGTTAAAAAATTAGGGATAACAAAAATGTAAACAATCAGTGAGAGCTTTCCATCCTTGCATTCCTTGTGGGATGCTCATCAACAGAATAGGTCCCCACTTCACCCCCTTGTATGGACACAGGCCGGAGGCATATGAACTATACAAAAACAAGATGTAACACCTCAAAGGGGAAGGTTGCAAGATCCAGAAAGATAAATTTTAAAGCCCTCCAAATCTGACCAGGACATCAATGGTCGGCCTAGAAATGTCAATAAAGCCATGCAGAAAGAAGGACTATATAAAAAGTGTCAAGAAGGCTCACTTCTGAACACCTATCAAACAGAGATCAAGGAATTAGAAATGGTTGATGAACAAACAGCTTCAAAACAATATCATAATATTATGTCAAATGTCATCAAGTTCCATTGCCCGAAAAAAATGTGTTTTGGGGATCGATGACATCATTTTCGGTTTGAAACTCAGAGTTGATCATAGGTAAAGGTCTGTTGAATTTCAGGCTAATGAAACAATGATAAAACTTTCGTCTTATCCATTTTACATACATCCAAAAGCCACACCCTTGCATCACAATATTGCAGAGCAATTTGTCGCTTTCTACACTTCGTTCAATGGCAAATTCTAGTCGAAAAATCAGGGGGCAGGCCCTTTAAACTATCCACAGTATATTGGATGATCCACTGTCATATTGGTACAGTTGATAGTGATTGATGGGTGCAGGAATGGATGTGTAGGGCACAATACAACTACAATGCTGCAATAAAAATTACACATTTCAAAACACTGCATGAGGTCATGACCTATAACAAATTATGATGAGTAAGAAACAAAATCACTGGTTGTGATGCCATTTATCTTTGCTGATATAAAAAATAGAATCTGTGTTCACTGGGTTCACTACTTCCAAGTAGTAGGGACGGTAACTATCCAAGAGATAGCTGATAGGCTGAACGTGGACCACCGAGCTGAGCTTGTAGCCTGGTAGAGCCAGTGCCCTTGCCACCTCTTCAAGTACGCTGGAACTACTGTGTACGAGCAAAGCTCAGACAAGTGGAAAGTAGTGTACTTAGGTATGCCATTTTCCACTTGTAAGATGGAATCGACTAGCATAGACAGAGCTAGTATAGAGAGGTAATACATTGGAGTGCTAATCCCAACGTGTTTGTTTGTTTAGATTGCAAAGAGATTTATTTGTTTAAATAAAAATTTTTTATTATTATTATGGAATGCGATCAGTAACAACGCGCTGGCAGCAAGATGAAACCAGGTATGCTGTTTTATCCCATTTTGACTAGCAAACTGATGTAAGATTTGTTCCAGCCAAACAGCTGAGCAGGTTACGTGGGAAGATGTCCCACCGGCGCTTCGTGGAGATTTTCTCCATGGGGCAAGTGAACTGGTCATTTGACCTGAATTGGATGGAACAAGAAATCGCCCATGTGTAAGCGATAGAGACGTGTGTGGTGTTAGACTGGGATTGTAAGAAGGTGTATGTTTTAGGCGCGAGGTGCAAAGTGCACAACGGGAGCAGTGGGCGACCAATCCCGGCAACGCCTAGCGCGGATCATGCAGCAAGTCCAGGCCACAATGGCCGCCGAAAAGGACGCGGCAAGAGACACGAGCCATCCGCCTCGACGGCGTCGTCGTTGATGGCCGGGGACGAAGTGGCGCCGAAGAGAAGGCCGAAAATTGGGCGAGATATAAGGAGCACGTGAGTGCTCCTACAAAGTTTTTGAATTTTATTGTTAGATGTTACAATAAAAATTGTAACTGTGTGTGTGTCTTGTTGTTGAAGAGAGAGAAATGATGGAACACCGACCATCACTGCCTACCCTGTTTGGGGTAGGCAGATGTTTTTTTTTAACTAATTTCCATAATAATTATGCAAAAAGGTGTGGACCCAACAGGTTTGCTTTTTCTTCTAAGTCCAGACTAAAGGTAGAAGGCAGCAGACAGGCAGACTGGTACCACGAGCAAACCAGCTCACAGGTAAGATCAGGAGTGAGCAAAGCGTGTCAGTCACTACACGAAAAGCTCACTAAGGAAACATGTAGACAGAAGCATAGAAGTCACTGTCTAGTGTAAGAAATGGACCAGGCAGAAAAGTCTGGAAAACCACTGGGCAAGGTACAGTGTTGTGGACCATCAGTGTGGAAGGCTCCCTTGAGCTCTTATCTATGACAGGGTGCACTATGGGGACGACATGGTACAATTTTCAGTGTCACGCTAACAGTGTTAGTTGTTGTGTTTTTAGATACTGATACCAATTTATCTTAATAATAATAATAATAAAGTGCCGGGGCAATGGATGGTATTCTAAAGATCAATGACGAAAAACTGCCAAAAAGACCACCAGGAAGGTGAGAAATGTACTGGTGAATTGAACTGTTAGCGTAAGAGTACACTGAAACTTCTCTTTCAGAACAGAAGGCAGAAGCCAGTCAAGCAAGCTGCCAAAGGACAATGGTGGCAAAGAGAGGAAGAGCTCAGTGGGAGCACAGGGAGCTATGGCCCTAGGCAGTAAAGCCATAGCAAACTGGTCACTGCGCCAGCTGGCAATGGAAGTCGCCAGAAAAGCAGAGTGACACAAGCTCCCCTAGACCTGGGGCTAACGCCGCACTCTAGGGTCAAGGAACCAGCTCTCTCAGATTCGGGGTTTTTACCACTCTCTGAGACCAGCACAGAGTGGCTGGAATATGGCGGTGGGAATACACCTTCAGTAAGATCTCCTACTCCAGAACTCCACGCCACTCAAACAATGGAGCTTGAAGAGGAAACTCCTCGAGCTCCAGATCGCCTCTTCCAAAATGCGATGATCACTAATACCCTGAGGACTGTTCAGGAAGCCGTGTTGCCTGACCGGGGGAATGACAGTCAAGTTTGGCCTAACGACACAACAGGTTTAGGGCCTCTGTGCTTCCACGGGCACCATATGGTGATTGTTTTAGGGTTGTAGTGACCAAATGTTACAAAAGTTTGAATCAATTTTGGAAAAGGAATGTGGCTTTTGCCAAGCTGATTTTGCATTAGTGTTGAACTACTCAATAATTCAGCATCTATTCTCAAATGCCGCTCAACCAGAAATGATTTACAAGTTGGGGCTGGCCAATGTCCACCCATGCATCTTTCGCGAGAAAGAGTTTAATTTAGTAAAGGTGCCGAATAAATGCAATCATTTTGTCACCCAAGGACTTTCAAATTTTTAAAAGTCCGCAGAATAGAAAAAGATTTCTAAATTTTAAAAGTCCGCGAAATAAAACAGTCTGCGAAACTTTGGCCTCAAAGAAGGCTGTAGCTTTTTAATTCAGTGATGTGGATTTTACATTTTTCGACTCTTGATCATGAGAAAATTAAATTCGAATTTCTGCAATTCCTTGGCATTATACACAAGTTTCGAGCTGAAAATCACTTATTTTTTTATTCCTGAAAAATTAGTCAAACTTAGGAGGGAACTCATTTCACCAATGGATTCAGGGATGTGGATTTGAATTTTTTCTGCTTTTAATAAATCACAGTGTCAGAATTAGAATTATAGGACTGTCTTTTTCTATTTTTATTAATTTGTCTAGTGATAACCAGCCAAAATAAAAAGCTTGTATGAACATAGATCAACTCACTTATGGTACTATCAAAATGACATTTTGCCACTATGGGCATGTGCAATTTGTTTTTTGATTTGACCTTCAGGATCACATCTTCAAATTTAGGCCACACTTTTTTGATAGCCAATGTTACAGATGTCCTGCAAACTGGACAAACGCTGACTAAATCAAAATTGGTTATTTTTTTATAATTATAGATGTGCACCATATGATCAATCATGTAGTTGTTAAAATTTGGGTTGATGAAAGTGAAGCTGGTATTATTAATACAGCCGTTTTGCTTTGCATATTTTTTCTGCAGAGTTTGATAAAGGTCCTTTGATAAAACATATTTGTACATCTGTAGGCATTACTGTCATTGATAAGCAACACTTGGTATCTGGTAATTCAATCAATTCATATTCAATTTAGTCATTAGGTTCAAAGGAAATTTTTCAGTTGGCTCTTGTGAATGACTTGGGGAGGAGCATCATTTACATATAACATCATGGCTGAAACAAAATTTAATATGGCTGTTTTAAGCCCAAATTTCTCAAAATTTCATCAAAACATTCTCACTGCACATGAACAACAAGTATTGCATGAACCTGATTGGAGCCATCAAAGCTGCCTGCATCCTGGAAAATGAATAAAAATCACTTTCTAACTTTTAAAACTTTAAAACACACATATCTGAATGAAGTTGGGTTGCACTGTTTCATACAAGATATCCAAAAAACAATGTAAAATGAATATTTCATCCAAAATTGAGAAAAAAAACAATTTTGAATTTTCTGAAACCAAAGAAGTGGTAAGGACCAACTTTCAAGCAGAGCATATAAACTGGATATGAATATTCAGGATTTGTACTCATCAAAAATGTGATATACTTGGAGAATATGTTTAATTTCCAATCTGACACTCACATTTTTTGATTTGACTTCTCTCAAAGAAAATATTTGGCATGCTTAGAGCATTTTTTCACATGTTCATGAATTTTTCTTCAATTCGGTTGCTATCAGGATAAATGGTATAAATTCTGAATGGCAAAATTTAGAAACCAAATCAATTCACCCATATAGCCATTGGCTAAGAAAAATTATCCGACTTTTGTTAATATTGTGAAAAAACTTGTCAGGTTCATGAAGAGGCCTGTAAAATATGATGAACAACATTGACTATTTAACCTTCAGTAGCTGCTGGAGGTGAAATGGTGTTTTGACCATTCATTCTTTCCTCATTTTTCCACTCATTGACTATTTATTCTTATGGTATACTCCAGCCTGGACAGTATTGAAGAGTGAACAAAAGTGGAGGTCAAATGCAAATTTTAATCATATAAGGAATAAAAGTGTGCATGCTAGATAATATTTTTTTTTAATTGAACATTTTTCATTAAAGATCAGTTCCGAAGGGGACCTTTTTTATTGTACTATGCCTTATCCATAGAGCATATATGCATATGTATGTAGCATCTATATATTTTCGAATCGTATCAGTTCAGTTTATTTAGAAATACTGTTCAATTCAATTTCACTTTATGATAATCAACATTACAGATTTTGTTAATTTTTAGAACAAGTTTTGAAAACAACACAGAAATTGAAAATTCTCTTCATTTATTCCACTAGAAATCCTTTGTACATTTCCTATGTTTGAGCATAGAATTTTGGCATATTTTGTTCATTTACATCTCATCTTTTATTCATTTCAAGGTAATTGTTGTCATTTGTGGGAAATTTTGGTCAATGTTAATACAAGCTTTTTGAAATTTTCCCAAAAATTAATTTTTCAGGAAAATATTTCCTATGCAAATTTTCTAGGTGTAGCAATATCAGTTTTGACACAGGCTTTATTTATTCCACTAAAGTTTACCTCATTTCAGAGATTTTTCATCTTTTCTAGTGATTTTTTTCTATTTCAACACTTCTTCCTCTAGGTCAAACAATGACTATAGGGCCAAGGGGCTGGTAGGTGGAATGAGGGGGACAGTGTCCCACAGGCAGTTCACGGAAATCTTTTCCATGGGAACTATCAATCGGTCCAATGACTTAGGTCAAATAGAACAAGAAATAGTGCAAGTGAAAGCAGAAGCATTATGTCAGTGTTAGAATGGGGTTGTGGATAGGTATATGTTCTTGGCGGGAATTGCAAAGGGCTGAAAGGAGCCAGCCATTGATGAGGCTCCGCAACCCAGGGCTCGCCTGCAGGCAGGGGGTGGATGACCCACTTCAGGCCTTGATAGACGTCAAGATCAAGGCCATGTTGGAAGGGTTTACTCAAGGGCCATGCATAAGTGCAGCAAAAGATGATCCGAGCATCTCCATGGTGTTGTCACCAGCTGGGGATGGAGATCAGGCGGGATGTGGAGTATTGACAAAGTACAGGCCATGGAACAACTGAAGACATCTCAACATAGGCGTGATAGAAGGAGCAGGTAGGTGCTCCTTCGTAGTTTTTATTCTTCTGTTATTGTTAGTTGGAACAATAAATGGTGTTACTGCTTAGGTCTTGTTGTTGCTTAGAAAAGGAAAATGATGGAACACAAACCATCACTGTTCACCCTGGATAGGGTGAACCAGTGTTCAAGGCTATCCAGTCTTTTTCCAATTTGTATTGTACTTTTCACTCTGAGTTTGCTACTTCCAAGTATTAGGGATGGTAACTATCAGATGGATGGCTGCCAGCACCCTCACTGACTCTGTGAGGGTACTGGAACTACTGTGTATGGGCGAGACTCAAACAAGTGAGAAATTGCACACTTCAATGTGTAGTCTTGCACTTGCCATCTGAGCTTAATAAACTGAATTGATATGATTCAAAAATATATAGATGCTGCATACATATGGGAAAATGCTCTATGGATAAGGCATAGTACAATAAAATGGGTCCCCTTTGGAACTGATCATTGATGAAAAATGTTCAATCGAAAAAGAATATTACTTAGCATGCACAGTTTTATTCCTTATATGATTAAAATTAGCATTTGACATCCACTTTTGTTCACTCTTCAATACTGTCCCAGCTGAAGTATACCATAAGAATAAATAGTCAATGAGTGGAAAAATGAGAAAAGAATAAATGGTCACCAACCATTCCACCTTCAGCAGCTATCAGCTATCAGCAGCTACTGAAGATGAAATAGTCAGTGTTGTTTATCACATTTTACATCTTCTATTTTACAGGCTTCTTCATGAACCTGACAAGGTTTTTCACAATATTAACAAAAGTTGGATAATTTTTCTTAGCCGATGACTATATGAGTGAATTGAAAAAAACCAAAAGGTGAACTAAAATGGCGAGAAGAATTAGACTACAATAAATCTGAATGTATGCACAATATTCAAAATTCAAAAAAATTACTGATGAAATACCAAATTCAGAGAAGTTGTGAGTGTTATTGCTGCAATAAAGAAATATATGATCTTTATTATTGCCTTCTCAAATATCCCACTACTCAATACTTCTGGGAAGCTCTGAAAGATGACCTTGTCAACTCGAGTCAATGATGAACAGCTCAACTCGATGCAAAATAATACTGGGAATAGCTAGAAGAGAAACAAGTGAGATCAACAGGGAAATAATGAAAATCATCTTATTACCAAATGGTGTATACACTAAAGTTGATTAAATAGGCTACCAGTAAACTATTGTGCATTCAAGACAATTTTAAAGTACCAAATCACAGAAGCAAAACCATTCATAAGTGAAGAAGAAATCTAGTTCCTGGAAAATACAACATTATAATTTTAAAATATGTGTGTATCTTCTCTAAAATAATAATTAATAAAAGTGACCATAGTACAACTTTTTCTTTTGACATTTTTTACCAAAACTATTGTCTTCCTTTACTTAATTTTTTTGTTATTCCTGTTTTGTTTTTATTACCACATAAATGAGCATTATCCCAAAAAATGTGATGGGTTCATCATCTACTGGACAATAGAAGGGCAAAATTCAACTATTTGATGGGAAAAGTAGGACAGGCATACTGTTACTCATAAAACATGTGGTGAAAAAATTGATTAAAACAAATTTTCTTCAATGCAGGCATGCCACATATTTTTACAGACCAGGCTGAGGCAATGCATTAACAAATCTTTGCCTACATACAGAAAGCAAAGAAATCCCCAGGCAGAGCAGATGTTCTCATTCTCGATATCTTCCTGGGCATTAAGTAAACCAATTTCTGCCCCACAGAGGCTTGGTGGACTAAAAATTAATCAAAATCAAAAAAAAATTGATCAGAACTTTTTTCCAGGCAGGCACACAACACATTTCTATACCCCACACAAAAACAATGCAGTAAAGTAATCCTTACCCAGAAAGCCAGGAAATTTCTGTTTACAAAAACAGAACATCAAACCAGATAAAAAGCCTGACAGAAGTTAACCACACAAAGGCATTTCTTTTCAACATAATTTCAAATTCAACACAGTCTAAAGTTATGAATAAATTAACCACAGAAAATTTTATCAAGTTTTGTAAAGAGAGAAATACTGAAGACATAAGCAATGGAACAGACAACTAATTTATAGTGCATGAAAAACTCAATTCATACTCTATAAAACAAGAGAGAGTGGGCAGAAAAAACTTTTGTCAAGATAGCCTAGACACATATATTTCCATTAAAAGAGAACAACAATATTTTTTGAGTGTTCTTGAACTAGAGTGGCACATCGAATTCTAGTATGAAAGAATATTTTCAGGGTTTAGGCAAGTTACAGGCATACTGTAATCAAGAAAGATGCAGGCAGTTATGAGAAAAATGATACCATAAATCTCTGAATCTGCAGCTCACTTTTATCTTCAAGATAGGATTCGATGTAGCAGATTCTTTTGTCCAAGCTGATGACAGTCCAACATTCCCTGATCTTCCTCAAATTGAATTTTTACAAAATTATCCCAAAAAACACACATCTGGAAAACACAGGAAACTATGAAGCTGAAAACTGACAAATAGCATTAAAAAATGTACATACACAAACTTTCTGTCTGGCTTTACAAAACAAAAATTCTCCGTAGAGATTTGATGGGGAAAAATTAATTTTGAGGCAAAAACTTACCTTGTGTTGAAGGAGAATTTACACACTCACTTGGCATCGGTGTATGCATCCAGCAGCATAAAGTTTATGGTTGGCAGCCTCCTAGCTTTTTAGTTTCTAAGTGCCACTCTTTCTTTCTACAGTAGGCTAGTGACCAATTTATAAAATGCCAGTTGAATGGATTTCAGTTCTGTTTTTTTCAAACATGTGCAGTTCTTCGAGCTCTACTAATCAGTGTCAACAAGTCTGAAAAAAGTGTTTTGGTTTTTCGGACAGGCAAAAACTGTTCAACACTGATTTGAAAAGAATTTTTTCTGAAGGGCCCAAAACAGGTCCAAGCCAGTGTGGATATGAAGGTTATTCTCCATTCTTCAGTGAGTGTTCCACCAGAATGCATGAGTGCAGACACTAACACACAGTGACCAATGGCTGAGCTACAAATATGTGTCATGTGTAAGCAAGTCAGTGTAACTGTTTCCTTTTTGTTTTTGTCTCACTCAGCTCGAAACAAGGATTCCAAATATGTTTTCATCTTGAATTTTGGTTGTGGAGTCACTGATTTGATGACATTTACTTTTTGTTTGCTCCTAAACATCTGGTAAACAAATTCTTGCCAAAAAGTTTTCATTTTTTACCAGGGACAACATAAACACAGCCTTCTTTGTTCATACTGACTTCTAAATGGTGAAAAGGGGCTAGATATATAACTCACTCTTTGGATTATGGTCACACTATAAGAATTATGGATAAGAAAAGGCTGGGCATATGGCTCACTTTCTACACCTAATGTGATCACAGTTCAAGAAATATTACTCTTCAAAGTGTACAAGAGATAGCAACTGTATGTAAAGCTAGAAATGAGTTTCAGCAACAAACTTGAAATGCATCTGATGCAGTTTTTGATGCTGATCCTAATGATTTTTTTGAAATGTTTCTCAATCTTCTAGTTACAAAGTTATCAGGTTTCGAAGTTTGTGTATGATACTGAGAAGCAAAAGAGACAATTTTTTTTATCCCAAAAATTCCAATTTTGCAGTTCGAAAAGGAAAAGAAGAGAAAAAGCACTTAAGGGCCTTATCACTGAAAGAGGAAAGGTGTTAACTCAGAAATAAATTCCAATATAAAATGAGACATAAATTATTGTCATATGACATAAAGAGAAATAACTGTGCTCTACTCCCCAATAGATTTAATATGATAGAAAGTCTAGCAACCCTTATCTCAGTAATAAATCTGGGAACAAATTGGCTGAATAAAATTAACTTTTCCTCTGGAACAGGTATAAATGGAGGAATGAGAAATTTCTGCCCCATTTTCCTAGGAAAAAAAGGTGAACACAGTTTCTTTTCTATTGCTTGTTAGTGTACTATCGAAGAAATTGAAATATTGAAACCATTGGAAGAAACTTATCCAATCAAAACTACAATTGTACCCATGAACAGTTTATTAACTTGCATGGACCCATTCAAAATTCAAGATTTTCTCTTAAAGTACCATTTCCATAAAGGAACAGTTAGAAATATAATTGATAACAATATGTACATGATTTCTGACCACTTTGATTAAGAAAATCACTTCTACAGTTGGAAAACTCGTTTCATGTTTTTGTGGGCTTTAATTCAGCCATTACACAAAAAACTAGAAAAAAATAACTCCACTAGGAACGATTTCTTTCTGAATTATCAAAAAAACTTTTGTGTCAAGGTTATTTTTGTTGTACTTTGTGACATCATGCTTTTATGGAATTTCAATGAGCTTCTTTTGAGATATGGAAAACATGCCTAATGTTTTCTCATCTCCTAGGCACAGCTATTCTGCTGTTACTCTTCTTGCTCTCATACCTATAACTTTTGTTCCACCAGCACAGTTCTTCCTGAAATAGCTTTCCTGAAATATACAATATCATTTATGCAGACAACAGCTACCCCAGGGATAACTTGTTCCTCTTTCTGTCATGGGGCCTTTTATGTCACCTGTTCTTCACTTATTTTGTCACTCTAATAAAGATATAATATTAATGTTATTCAATCAAGCATGGATTTACACTTGGAATTACTCTATGAATAAAATGAATATGAATAAGATGAATATCATTGATTGATGTGATTGTGCACATGTTGAGTGTGTCTTCCACTCACTATCACATGTTGAAAGCTTGCCGGATCATGTTGTGTGTGTTACTTACTACCAGATCAAAGGCATACTTAGAAAAAACATGTCTTATCTCAATTGTGACTTTTATTCTGTTCTGTGCTGAATTTGCGTGGATCTCACAGCATATTCTGCCAGGAGACATTTGCAATTAAAACCTGATAATGAAAAATTTTATTGTCAACAGCTGAGTCACTTATGAAGCTCTGATATTTTCACATTAACATATGAAGTTCTGATATTTTCACATTAGCTGAGTCAATTATGGAGCTGAGTCACCTATGTAGCTTTGATATTTTCACATCAATAGATGTAAAATTTTATCGGCTTATGAATGAGCTACAATTTGTGGAAATGGCATGACAATTGACTGTGTTCATAATTTTTAGTGCCTTTTGATTCCAAGTAGTCCAATATTCAGAAAATTACCAGGATGCACACGTTGGTGTTCATTATACTGAAACTTTGCTTGTGATGATCAGGTATTGTATAGAAAATATGAGTTTCTATTGCACAAATCTGAAATGAAATCAGATTTGAGCAATTTCTAGCACATTTTTTACATCTTGCATGCAACAGGATGTCTCACTCTCTTTGGTCTTCGATCCTTTTTCATATGTTGAATGCTTGCCATTGTGTAATATACTATTAAATCAAGTGTTAACTTTATGAAAATCATGTCTAATCTGAGTTGCAAACTTTATTTTGATCTGTATTGAATTAGAGTCAGTTTGGCCACATATCCTGCCAGGAAATAATTGTCAGTAAAATCTGATCATAGAAAATTTGATCGCTAATAGCAGAGTCACTTTCAAAGATCATGTGATGTTTTTACCTCAGTAAACATTGAATTTTATGGACCTTGGAATGAGCTATTATTTGTCAAATGTCTATAGGAATTGACTGATGTACATAAAATTTATCACTTCTTTACAGATTTATTTAATATGAGTAAAACTTCCATGCCCATCAAGCAAAAAATACAAAGCATGGTCAGCAAATGTTATACAAAAAGCAAACATTTATATTCATTTTTAATTAACTTTTGTCTTGGATCAATTTCAGAACTCTGAAAGTGACCATTTTCTAATGTACTGGGGAGGATGTTTGGGAGAAGTTGGTCTCCAACATCTTATCAATGACGTGAACCAGATGCAGGAACAGCACCAACAAGTCCTCTTTCTTTGGAATAGATGCACCATTGCCTCTGTAGAGTGAGAATATGGTCATTTTTAAGGTTTTGATGATAGCATCTTATCTATATTACTGCTGAGGTCGCCTAATGTGTTTTTGGAGTTTTGGATTCAATGGTGACACCAGTACCTAGTTGTTAAAAGGAGTAAAGTAAGATGAACAAATTTTATGTATTTTTAGTCAAGCTTATTAGGTGATTTTTCAGGTCATTTGGCACTAAACTTTGTCACCAGTGCCCATGACTATGTTGGTGAAAAAATTGGATGGGGCTTTACAACTACTGTTTTTAAGGTAAGGTTTCCTATAAGTTAAAGTCTCCCTGATGTTTCCTCTCTTTCCCAGGGCCAACTTCTGGATTGTAGCAGTTATGCGAAATTGGCTATGAATTCTGTTTATGTTGATCTACTTTTAATTTTTACAGCTGTCACAAATTCTAATCAAGCAAGTCAAAAATTATGTTTTAGATTTTCCTCTCAATTTTCTCAGTTTTTGAAAAGCATATTGATTTGTACTTGGTGGTGGTGGACAATACATTATGGTCACTATGGAAGATGGTTCAATATGGCAACAGATTGATGAGTTTCACTGACTGGCTCAGTACAAAAAATGATTCAGAAGATCATTTGTTATCCAATACTAACTCAACTTCTGTCTCTCTTATGAACAAACTGAGAAAGATCCAACATTGCTACTTGAGGCAAACCTAATTAGAGAAACATTAGAAAACAATTCAGTCTGCATGTACACTAATTTTTTCTGTTAATTTAAGGGACAATGTGATTAAGAACCCTCACTTTCCTCTGAAGAGCTATTGCAATTGTTTGTCATACATTCACTCTTGTTAAATTCAAAAAAAGTTTTTGGACATCTATCATGCCTGATGCTGATTGTTAAGAATGACTATAAATCTATTTTACATAGTAACTCAGGTTTTGTTTGGAAACCAAGCCACGTTCGAAGTGGTGTACTAATCACAACTCAAATATGTCAAATTGACAAATAATAAATGCTCCATCTACACAATGATTAAAATTAAATGAAAAATCATAAATAACAATGCACGTGCTAATGGAAGCAGATGCCACTTACTATTGAGCATATGAACATCACCAGGCAAGGTTAGTTAAGCAAACTGAAATTTTAGACAAGTCCAGAAAGTATTTCATATCACTTTCAATATGAAGCCCATGAGGACACATATCTCCAGCCGAGCTAATGTGTTCATGATCTGTTGTTTCAGAAAAAAATGACATTTTTAAATTTGTTGAGGATTTATTATGATTACAGAAGTGTAATGGTTTCCCTGAGCTCAATTTCAATGACATTATAAGATCAAGCATACCAGCTTCACAGCGAAAATTTTCAGAGATGATTGGCAATTTGGAATCAGGGAAATATAAAACCGACCAAAACATAAGGTGACACAAGTTCAACAAGTTTGTCTCATTATGATAATTGAGTCCTCCATGCAATAGACTATTAATCTTGTTTCAAAATCCTGTTTGCATTCAGACTTTTGAATTTGAAAAACAATAATGAGCCAGCATCTAAAAATTGTTCAGGAAGATGGCAAAAAGCTATTAATAGATATTTCGGACCAAATAAAAGACCTGTTTGTTGATGACCCTTAACATGGTACAATTTTCCCCGAAAGTGAATTATGACTTACAATAATAATCACTGCAAAAAACCAAGCAGTATCAAGTGCCCTGATCTCCTAAAAAATAAAATCAAGAAAGACAGCAACTTTTTCGAGGAAATAAAGAAATGGCATATTCTATCGAAGAATTGTTGGATCACCTGAGCATTCCATTGAAGAAGGGCAAAGCTCCTTGGACCCCTGAACAGGTCATCAAGGTAATTTCCTATTGGGATAAGACACAGTCCTCTACTAATCTGCTGAAACAAGCTGTCAAATTGTGCTGATACAGAAGGGGGTTCTGAGAAGCTAGCATTTGGCTGCAACAAAGTTGATTTGTTGACACCTGTAATTTATGAATCCTTATAATGAGAGAACTGCATTTTTTGTATGTTAAAGACTGATGTATTGGCAGGCATAAAAAGCGATAAAAAAGCTCTTTGGAAAGTCCACCAAATAATTTTTCCATCAACTGCAGCTGTCTTTCAAAAATCCAAACAATTACTGACCTTAGGTTCCCTTCTCTGGACTTTGTTAGAAGTGAAATGATGGAGAGAGTATGAAGCAGCTTTCTTAATAATACAACTCTGCAATCTAAAAGTAAGGGAAATAAGGAACCAGATGGCTGTTGCTAAAGCCAGAAGTTTGGCCAAAAAAGGTTGAGGGAATATATGAGGAAAAAGTAAACCTGGCAAATTTTAAAATGATTACTTTTAAATCAAAGGCTTGAATGAATCAGGTATTGAGAAATTGGAGCAATCTGAAGACCAAAGTAATCACCACCATAAACAACTTTCAAAGTTTGAAACAAAGCTGAAGGAAAAAGAATTAGTGGAAGAGGAAAAAGTTACCCTTCCCAGCAACCTGGTAGATCATAATTCATGAATAAATTTCGTATGTTACATAGTATTTTGTTTTATGATTAGATGCACCCAACAATCATCAGCCTGATGCCAAGCAGGCCAACAAAGGCCAAAAATACACGTTATGCCTTTGTGTCCCCTTTGTGGGAGATGGATAACAAGACCAATCAGCCACTATCATTCGAAAGGTATAGATAATCCATTGTCAAATAAATATTTTGCTGGAGTTAGTTTTTTAATCAACTGCCAAGTTTGTTTGCCCTATACATTCAATTATAATAATTTAGACGCTTATTCTCTAAAATGTTTGTTTTATAGATTGCTCAAAAGGCCAGGTGGTGCAAAACAAGTCAAAGCTGTGTGTTCAACCATCCATGCTAACAATATGGTAAGAAAAATGTTTTCAGCCAGTAACTCTTACAATGACTAACATTCCAGATATCCCACAAAGTCTCTATGGCAGTTGGTCTCACTTATGGCCATTTACAAGATACAAAAACTATCAGATCAGCTAATAACAATCTGATAGAGACATATGCAATTTGTCGACAACAGATCATAATGCCGATTGCTCTGTTAGAATTTGGGAGGTTCTGGGAATCAGAGTAGAGATTTTGTTTCTACACTATTTATGCATGATGGCTTCAATTTCTGTTTGTATCATTTAAGGACAATACTGTGGACAAATTGTCAACAGCAATGATGAAAATGTAATCTAATATCACATATTTACAATTACATCAAGTTGGAGTATCGTGACATTCCAGGAATATGAATTGACAGTTAATTTTGATTAAGACATATTATTCCGACAATTCTGTGATAAATAATTTTTGAGCATTGATTTTCTTGATTTGGATATGTTTACAATCCCATGTAGGACAGGTTTTGCATCACTATGAAGCAATAACTCTAAACACAATTTTTCACTTTTCAGCTCAATGATGACCAAAACTGAAATAAAGCTTACATGAAACAATAGTTCTGAAATTGACTTTTTCAGCCGATGGATTTCATGGTATACAATGCATCCTGCAGATATCAGATTCTAATTTTTCTCCTTACTGTGATCTATGGCCACATGTTTTAAGTGATGAGGACCCAGCTTTTGATCAGAGGGATTTAGAGCTGCATCCACTGACTTTTGAAGTGGACATCAATGATCCCATAGTTTCTGCCAGGAAAATCCTGTGCAAATGCATAACTGACTGAAATGCTCTTCAAGTGTGGAAGTAAGCTGACAGTTATAGTGTTTAATTTTTCCATTCTGATTTCATAAAAATTTTGCAGATATTAATCAAGTGTGAAGAAGATGCAATTATAAATTCATTTGGAAGATGGTTGGTTATTCATTTGGGTTTTACTGAATAAACACTGAAATTTTCAAAGTAATAGTCAGAAGCATATGGTTTCAGACATTGTATGCTTATAGTCAACTTGATGATGTGCTCTTGCTAAATCAGTGTGCATTTATATTGCACATTTGAGTCACCTATCAGACCTGAAACTATAAATGCTATCAGATGCAAATAACAAATGTTTTCACATCTTTTCTGTGTTTTCTCATGTGTCTGATACTTTCCCCATATGACTGAATTATTTCTCACATGTCTGTTTAAATTCCCATGTGGCTAAGATTATCCTATGTGTCTGACTTGTTCCGTATGTGCCCAGCAGTTCTGCCTGATCAATTTCACTGTTATTTGAACACAATGCATTTTCATGCATTTATTCTGCCAAGGATTTAGAGCCAAACTCCTCTGTCTGGAAGCATGGATCCCTTTCAGTCTAAAATTCTGAAACAACTTCCTGGCATTATGAGAAAATTTCTAGTATATAGATAAAGATTTGCCACAATCCAGCTCAACTTCTGGCACTATTCTATGTCAGTTCCAACATCTGATACATCAGCTAAACTCCTGGCACTATATTCTGCCACATCTTAACTCCAGGCAGCAGCTTTCTAAACTCACTTGTAGCTTTGGGTTATCTGGTATCTCAAAGTTTTGCTATTTTGTCCAAAAAATTTTTGTAAAAAACCCCATGGTTCTAGTGCTTACCATTTTGGCATTAGAAGGTGACATGAATTTTGGAGGCCAAATGAATATATTATACGTTGATGATGATATGCCAAGTTTGATATTCTTGAAGTTTTTCAGTGTCTCACTGGAACAAAAATCGACTATTGATTACTGTTTCATTTTTCCAACAAAAGAAAACAAAAACCACTTAAATTTTGATTGAAAAAACAAAAGATTTTATGGTTTCATTTGCAATAAGATACACTATAGAATGATAATGAAACCTCGTTTTTTGGTTTTGTTTTTCAGTTTTGCACCACAAGATGAAAAATTTTGGGATTTGTTTTTTTATTCTTTGTCGAACAAATTTTGATGTATTTTTGATGCTCGTTTTGTTTGTTATTAGGACCATATTGCATGATGGACTACAAAGCATGGTCTCACTGTCACTAAGAGGGGAGTAATGTTGCCATATGTGAGGTGAATCCATTTGCCATCACTATAGGGCTTGAATGCAATCACTGAAAAAAAATTATCTAGGGTATAATCAAGTGCATTTTTGTGTTTTTTGGTAGAAGGGGTTTTTTAATCAGAATGGATTATTCACTGAATGTGGTCATTTCACATTACATATCATCCAAAGTTTAAACAACTTTATCCTGCAATTTTCTGAATGGAAAGGTTTTTGGCCTTCCAGGCTATGTCCACACAGTTCAGTTCTTCTTTGAGACTTTTTTATTTTGTTGAAACATTTTATTATTCATAACTTAAAGAACACTGTCAGGAAAGTATGAAGCCTCTGTGCTTCTGACCAATCCAACATGACTTTTTAAAAGAAAGTTTTTTTCTGGAGTGGAGCAGCACTTTACCAAACGCATCCCCATACATTGTGCTATTCCAACAGTAGAATTACATGTATGTAGAGCTTTGAGAATTTCAAGAGTCAAAGAGGGTGAAATTTGTCAGCATGTTACCAGATTGATAAAGAACCAAAATTTTGAACTAAATTTTCAGATAAATTTTTTCCCATATACAAGTTTTCTCAAAATATCTCTTATACATGAGATTCTTTTTCAGATACCTGACCATTGATGAAGATTATTGAATCTTGTTCCCTGCTGTTTTGGGGAAAAGAGAAGAAAAAGAACTTAAGTGCCTGATGACAAGAAGAATAATTGTGTTAACTCAGGAATGAATTCCAGTATAAAGTGAGACAAAAATACTTGTCACTTATCTCAGGAATAAATCCTGGAATAAATTGGCAGAATAAAATTAACCATATGACAGGAAATAGTATATGCTATGTCTGGGATAAAAAATTATCTTTTTATCCATCACTTTTATACCTGCTCAAAGCAGGTATAATTAGAGGAATAAGACATTTTTGTCCCATTTTGCTACAAAAAAATGTGAACACATCGTTTTTTTTTTGTTTTTGTTTGTGTACCATAGAAAAAATTGAAATATTGGAACTGTTGGAGAAACTGATGCAATAAAGAATACTATTGTACCCATAAACACTTCATGAACTAGCAGGAACTCATTGGAAATTTACACTGACCAAGAATTTCTCAATCATTAACTTCCCATTGAATTCGAATTATACTTGATAAGTATATCTGTGTGATCTCTAACCACTTTGATTAAGAAAATCACTTCTTTTTACTTTTTTTCCATGTGCACATTAACATCACAATTTGTTTCATGATTTTCTGGGCTTTTTTTCAGCAATTACAGAAAAAACCAAAAGAAAATACCTCTACTGAAAACGATTTTTTCATGGCATTGTCAAAAAACTTTTGTGTCAAATTACTCTTGTTGTAATTTTTCCCTGTGATGTCATGCTTGTACTGGATTTTAATGAGCTTTTTTTCAAACTTGGAAAACATGCCTAAATTTTTCCCATCCTTTAAGCACACCTGTTCTGGGGTTACTTTGCTTTCTGTCATACATATAACTTATATTTCATCAGCACAGCTATTCCTGAAATAGCTGTGTAGAGAATAACATTTATAAAACAACTACCCCAGGAATAAGACTTATTCTTGGGATAATCATCTTTCTGTCATCTAGCCCTAATCTCACTTGTTGTGCATACCTTACATGCTGGACACTTATGAAAATGTTACACATATCTTACATGTTAGACACTCATGCATACCTTACACGTTGGACACTTTTGTATATGGAACACTGTTGGACACATGTATATGTGAATAACTGTTAGACACAAGTGTATTCGAAACACTGTAGGACACTTGCGTATGTGAAACACTGTTGGACACTTAGGTATATGACACACTGTTGGAAACTTGTGTGTACCTTACATGTTGGACACTTGTATACCTTGATTATGTTGGGCACTTATGTATGTGAAACACTGTTGAACACTTGTGTATATAAATTACTATTGGACACTTGTGTATGTGAAACACTGTTGCACACTTGTGTATGTGAAACATTGTTAGACACTTGTGTATTTGAAACACTGTAGGACACTTGTGTTTGTGAAACAAATACCTCACATGTTGGAAATACCTCAAATCCTGGACACTTTTGTATAACACACACATGTTGGACACTTGTGTATGTGGAACTCTGTTATGCAGTTATATATGTACAGCAATGTTGGACACTTGCTTATACTTTATGCATGTTGGACATGTTAATGTTTGGACATTTGTGTATGTTAAGTATGCAAAGTTTAATCATTTTAAAAATTATTTTTTTTTCAAATTCAGATTTTAAAAAAAATTTTAAAAATTAAAAAAATATGGAAAATAAATGGTGAATAATTTTTTTTTCCAACAGATGAGTACATTTTCTTTCCTTCCCCCTGGAAAACTGCATCGAGATGACTTTGAATCTGTTCACAAGTAAGAAAACATGCACACATTTTACCCAAACTTTACCAATATAAAATACTAATAGTATTTTATAAACTGAATTCATAGGTGTGACAGCATACAAGATATGAAAATTTAGGTTCAAAAATTGTATGTTTTGGAGTATAATGCTGGAAAACAGGAAATTTTATAGTTATTCAAATTGCTGATTACATGTATGAAGAATTTGAAAAAAAACCTCAAACCAAAGTTTTTGGAAACCAATATTTTTTAGGAGATCAGGGTCTATTGATTCTGAATCTGAAATTGATTCCATGGATAACGAAGTCATACCATCCTGTCGAAACCACAAACATGAGGTTGAAGAAAAAATGAATGAACTAAAAAGATTGTACATATGACTTGCTCAATAGAGTACTTTCACCATACATGAACTTTTTAGTGATGATTTTCAGTGACAATTTGATCATTAATAGCAGAGTCACTTCTGGTTTTTTCACACCATTAGAAAAAAAACTTTATGGGCTTTCAAATGAGCTATTATGCGTCAAAAGTTCACCAGAATTGACTGAGCTGCATGAGATTGAAGCAGAAAATCCTGGGCCTGGTTAACAAAAAGTACAGAAAAAGCAATAACATTGCTACCCAGATCAGAATTTATACTGAACATTTATATTCATTTTTAAAATTATTTTTGTCTTCAGATCAACTTCCAAACGCTGTATGAGACTATTGTCAAACACCTATGACAGTATATTTGTGAGAAATTGGTCTCCAACATCTTAATGGAGAAATTTACCAAAAGCAGGAATAGTGTCAACAAGTCCTGCTTCTTTGGAATTGAGGGCACTGGTGCCTCTGTAGAGTGAGAATATAATCATTTTCAAGGTCTTCATATTAGTGTACTTATATTTAGGTTGCCCAATATAGTGCTGGAGTTTGTCGTGGATGGTTCAATGGTGTCACTGGTATTAGGTGGTCAAAAGAAGAAAAGTATGAATGAACAAAATTTATGTATTTTTAGTCAAACTAATTATGTTTTTCTTGCTCTTGTGACACTGAACTGTGAAAAATCAGGGATTTGAAATCATTATTTCAAAATTTTCCTGCACTTGACATGGATTATAGTTTTAATAATCATTATTACCAACAGGTTTTTTCATGCAGGTCTGGTGGTTGCAACTTACAGCTTTGTGGTTCACTGTAAAGTTGATAAATTTTGTCACTTTCATAAAAAATGATCATATTCTAGTTTTTCCATTCAATTTTTGTCAGTTCCAGGCTTTTTTGATATGAATTTCGTGAGTTTTGGAGAGAAACTATGCTGTTACCTTTTTCTGTAAATGTGGACATTATTCTGACCAAACTTCTTATATTTAGATCACATGAATCTGCTTTACTTGCGCGCACTTTACGGCCCATCAAATTTTTTCTGTTTTTCAACATGTAAGTTTGTATGTATAGGAAATGTATGCTAGCTAGTTTTTGAATATGTAAGGAACACCCGCCCTAACAAATATTTTTGACACTGTAAGTATGAAAGTGTAAACTTTAATGTGAAATCCAGTATGTAAAGGCAGAAAAAACGTCAAGAGGATAGGACATGAGCCTAAGTGGCTCTGCTCCTGCCAGCCCTAAGCATAAGTTGAAGAAATCAGTAGATAAAAGACCAATAATAATGACAACCTTGTTCTAAAATATAACAAAAAGTATCAAGCTTAAATATCTTTCTCCAGATGGATTCAGTCAAGTAGGTTTCAAGCAACTGGTGATGCATATCATACCATAATGAGCCATATGTTTCTGTTTCACTTTGGTAAAAAAAAAAGTTGGTAAAAAATCAGGGAGGGCAGCAGTTTTTTTTGCTGGAGGCAAAAGAAAAATTTTGGGGCCAAATGAAATAGAGGTGATCATTTGTACATGTTCAAACAACTCTTTCCCATTTAGGGAAGAGAATGTTGGGGATAAGGTACAAAAAATATGCATTTCCGTGCATTTTAGAAGTTCATTATCTCAAAATTTTCCTGCACTTCGCACAGGTTATAACTTTAATAATCATTATTATATAATACCTAGCTCAGACATAGCTTTTAAAATGCCTACCTTTACCTATCATTTAATGTATAATAGTTTTAATAATCTCAAATGTATTATATCATGTTGTAAGGGATAATTTTCAATATTTTATCTTGATATTCAATAAAGATTCACAGTTTTCCCTTGAAACAATTTTTGAGGAAGATCAATCTGTTCAGTCTACAAACTTCGAAGCAATAATTCCTTTCTTAACATAAAACTGATTTGGAAGCTTCATTGAAGTAGTTATTGGGAATTTATACACTGTCATTCATATCCTTTCAGTCAAGTTCATGACGGTAATAAAATTCTAAGAATTATGACTTTTGAACAGAAAATTTAAATCTAATTCTTGAGATAAATGTTTGGAAAATCGATTTTCCAGCATTGTCATGTCAATACACAAAAATTTTTTGGTGCTTTGTGCTGTAAAGATGATATCTTTCTAGGGCTGTCACTTGTCAGAGGACTTGAACATTTATTTATCATCTAATTCAAATTCATTATGCTATTGGATAGCTTTCTATAAAATTTGTTCCACTGCTTTTGAGTTAGAATTGAAACTCAGAAATTTCATTTTTTTTGTTCAATTTTGATAAAATTCTCATAGTTATAAATAAAATTTGACAATCACATTGATTTGGTTATAAGTATCTGGCTATGATATGTAGGAATACAGGTTTATTATTATTTCCTATTTTTGCTATGTGAAAATTGTACAAATGAAATATTGGCTGCCATTTGTACATGTGCAAATGGATAATGTACAAAAGAACCCTGGAGAGCAGTATTGCTACTGTTTTTGAGGTTAGTCTTTTTGAAAATCTATGGTCTAGCTAAGTTTTTCTGTTTTGTAAGGCAAGCTTCAGAATTCTGGCAACTATGTAAAATTGTGAATTCCTTTTTTGTCGATATGCTTTTTATTTTTTACAGCCAATAAACATTGCTATCAAGAAATTCAAAAAGCTTCCCCAGTTTGAGCATGAAATGTTCATTCACAAAGTGTATCTAGAGAAGGCTCCTTCTGATTTCTGTCATGCATTTTTCTATTGACATGGTGTCAAAAGTGCTTATCTTTCCTCTATATACAGAGAATGATAATTTGTATACTTTGGACAAACTAGATCATACTAAGGCTTGTAACTTGAAATATCTGTTGATCAATATTTCAGACTGTGTTTCCAAACTACATGATCAAGGTTTGCTACTCAAGGAGTTGAAGGTGGACAACTTTGTGGCCAATTTCAATGGATTGGTTTGACTCATATACTTTGGTCTCGCATATTGCATCAAATGTAATAAATGCAGTTTTCTAAAGGAACGATTTTGTGTAAAAACCGAATTTTTTTGCGTTTTTCAGGCAGAATCTTCTGATTTTTGTCCTACATGATTTGTTGCTGCATTTTTGAAAAGCTCGTCCTCGTCTGCATCAGAATCCCTATCAATTTTTGTGTGGTTTATATTCAACATGGTACAGTACTCTTGACTTTGAATTGTATCAACTTGGAGAATTTTTCCACACTAAAAGATATGACCAAAAAGAGCAGATTTCAGAAAAGAAGGCGTAACTTTTGACTGTAGGGACGGATTTGATTTGTTGTTACACCATTGGATAGGCCAATGATTGGTGAGCATTTCTGTGTATGTATCATATGGTTTTCCTGAGATTCGCCCATTGTACCTTGCCCTTCAATGATGATGAATCAACTTTTTTCACCAACTCTTCCCCAACTGTTTATAACATACCTGAAAAACAACCAATAGAAAGCGCTGGGGTCCTCCAACAGGGTCATGGGTGTACTGGCTTCCTAGTAGGTTGCATTGATGAAACATATGGAAACATGGATAACTTACCAAAAAAAAGAAATTTTTTCTAGAGAACTATGGGTGAGACAGAAAAATCTTGTTTATTGATCAACAAATAACCTAAAAATGTCTGGTCAATGTGAGGTGAAAAAACTGATTGGAATACTTTGTAGCTGAAATAAAAAATATTTTCTGGTAAATTATGAATGCAAAATAGGTACTGCCTCAAATATAGACTTAAATCAATTCTAAACAACAGTCTGGAATAATCTTGCCTGATATCAAGAAACTCCAGTTTTACTGTAACAAGAAATAATCATATGCTAGTATTGAAGTACAATACTTTACACCACTATGATTCATAATCCATATATCTTTTGGATTGCACAAGAGTTTGATCAACTGGTTTCTTTTGTTTCTTTGTTCAGGTTAGATTCTTTTTCAAACTTCCTGATGCATAGCACCTTGTCTCAAATTTGCATGGGTCGTTATTACACTGAAAAAACATAGAAGAAAATCAGAAAGCACAACAAACATTTTTATAGTAATGACATTTCTTGCATTCACAATGTCCCATTCTGTTTTTGATGCAGAAACTTGGAATTCTTGAACTTTAATTAGCAGTTCCATTGAGTCTGTTTTTACAGAATGCCTATAAAATAGAAAACACTGAAATAAGCACTGCCTCCAAAAGTTTTGCTGTATTACTAAAAGTAGTGCATTCTTTTACTGAGGAATTTGCCAAAAATTTATTCTTTAATTGATGCTATGCTTGGTTTTCTGCTACATTTACAATAGTGCTGACAGTGTTCCTGAGAAAAACAGAATTTTCTTTTTGAAGTTTCCTGTTTTTCCATGGGTCAAATGAAATTTACGGAAACTTTCGTAACTGCTTAAATGCAGGTAAGGCAGAATTTTTCATCATCTATGGTGATGCCATCATTTTTGTAACTATTTTCAGACATCATTGTTATGCATGCACTGGCACACAATTGATTCAGTTTTTATAACATACAAACACACAGCAACAGAAAAACTTGGGAGGGCTGAGAGAAGATCAGCTGGCCAGCTATAGGAAAAATTCTTCTATAGCAGACATGAAAAGTCTTAAAAATAGTGCTCTATTATATAACTCCCAATTAAAACTAAAAAAAGATGTGTTCCTTATGATTGTGTCCCCATTCACCAAATGTCCCTATTTCTCAAACATCCCAATTACCTGAACACTAAGAATGTTTGAATCTAGGAAACTGCAATCATCAGAGTTGGATACTAAATGGCAGATCGATCAAATAAGATCTGGATTCTGTATAAAGTATACAGTGTGAGTGAAAAAAAAGGCAACCAGTACTGCCTCTAATAACTTTTGATTGCTGCATCAGAATGCCCCGTTTATCTTTGCTGTAAAGCTCAAGTTGTATGCTTCTAGCATTCATGGTTAGTGTACCAACAGGAATTTAGTAAACATCATTTTTCAGAAAGTAAAAATTGTGAAATTAAAGTAGAAAGTTTTCCTATTGTGAGAAACGTTTTGTGAAGCTTTTTACACACAAAATACTTCAAAAGTCATCCAGATTTGTAAGTTACACCTAACTTAAAGTCATAAACTTCTTCTTTCAATGTGAAGCAAATTTCGTAGTTTTTTGTCTTAAAACATGTTGATTTTGTCAATTTTTAAAAATTCATTTGGAAAAGCCCGATGTTTAGTACTTTTGATTCTAGTCAGTCAATATTCGAGAAATATAGCTGAAACTCTGCAGTTTTTATGCCAGATGTTTGATCTATCGAGACAAGAAATTGATTTAGAAAAGCTCCATCTGTTTAAAAGCTATAAGAGTCAGTACTGGTCGCCTTTTTTTGGCTCACCCAGTATAAGTCTGTTTTTCTTGAAATGCTTCTGGATAATGAAAATGGAAAACAAGTAGTGTTTCACATTTTCATGATTTTCTAATAAACAGTATACCATACGGGACAGAAAATTTGAAGGTATACTGACCTGACCTACAACAATTCTCTTCACTCTTCATTATTTTGTTAACCAAACATGAAACATCTCAACTGTTGGCAAAATTTTTGCATTTCCTCTAAACTTGTGGCATTATCCAAATACTTAGTCTAAACTCAATGGGATTTCATTTAATCTCCTGACAGCAAGTCTTAACTTCTGCCATACATAAGTATATTATAGTATTAGCTGTCTATCTGAACTTCAGCCACTAGATTTATCCATGCTTTCTAATAAACACCATTCCTGATTTTCCTTGCAGTCAAACATTTCTAATCTAGATCAGATAAAATTTTTCTCATAAACATAACTTCCCAAAAACATTGAAATATCTTTTGTACATGAGATTCATTTACAGAGACCTGGGGGTTTATGAATTTTATTGAAGCTCACTCCATGCTATTTTGGGAACAAAGGAAAAGGAGAGAAAAAGCATTAAGGGCCATATGACAGTTGAATAATAGTGTTAACTCTGGAATAAGTCCAGTGTCAAGTAAGAAATTAATATTTGTCATATGACAAAAAGGGGAATAACTGTGCAAAACTGCCAAATAAATTTTGTATGATAGAAAGGGTAACAACCCTCATCTCACCAATGAATCCTGGAATGAATTGGCTGAACAAAATTAGCCCTATAATAGAAAGTAGGATATGCTTTGTCTGGAATAAAGAATAGTTATTCTTATCCTCAGTCTTACATCAGCAGGTATAAATCCAGGAATAAAAATTTTTGTCCTTTTTTATTACAAAAAAATTGTGAACACATTCTCTTTTCTTGTCCTTGTTTGTGCTCCATAGAAGAAATTGAAATATTGAAACTCTTGGAAGAAACTGATGCAATGGAAAATATCATCATACAGCTAATGGCTTTATTTCAGCCATTACACAAAAAACTAAAAAATAGCTCTACTAAAAACCATTCTTTTATGGCATTGTCAAAAAGCTTTTGTGTCAAAGTTATTTTTGTTACAACATTTCTTTGTGACATCATGCTTGTAGGGAATTTTAATGAGCTTCTTATTGAAATCGGAAAAACATGCCTAATTCTTTCTTATCTTCTAGGCACAGCTATTCTGCTGCTGTTACTCTGCTTTCTGTCATACATATAGCTTTTATTCCACTATCACAGCTATTCCTGATATAGCATGTTGAGGACAGCTACCCAAGAAATAAGGCTTATTCCAGATATAACCTGTTCCTCTTTCTGTCATCCAGCCCTAAATGTCACTTGTTGTTCAATTATTTTGTCAATTTAATGAAGATATGATATTAACCTGTCTTCTTATCCTATCAAGCATGGATTTACTCTTGGAGTTACTACAGTATTAGTAAGATGACCACTATTGATTGATGTGATTGTGTACATGTTGTTTGTGCTTCCTCTTTTTCACATGTTGAAAGCTTGCCAGATTATGTTGTGTGTGTAACATACTACCAAATCGAGTGCACACATTACAAAAGTCATGTCTAATCCAATTTGTGACTTTTTTTATGTATTTAATTTGAGCCGATCCTGCAGTCTATTCTCCTAGAAAACCATTGTCAGTAAAATCTGATAGTGAACCATTTGATCGTTAATAGCAGAGTCACTTATGAAGATCACACTGATATTTTTACATTAATAGACGTAAAATTTCATGGGCTTTTCTATGAGGTATCATTTGTGGAAATTGCCCTGAAAATTAATCGATGTCTTAGATTTTTGGTGCCTTTCGATTTCAAGTACTCTAATACTCACAAAATCACCAAGATGCACTTTTCATTGTTCATGAAACCTTACTTTTGATGATCAAATATTGAATTTGAAGTGTTTCAGGTAGTTTTCAATGCAGAAATCGAAAATTAAATCAGATTTGAGCTATCTCTGATACGTTTTCCAAAATTTGCATGCAACAGGGTGTCTCACAGGGACAATTTGATCGTTTATAGCAGAGTCACTTTTGAACATCATGCAACACTTTTACACCATTAGACATAAAATTTTATGGGCTCTTGAATTAGCTATCAGTCGCCAAATGTGTGTGGGAATTGACTGAGGTTGGTCTCCAACATCTCATCAGAAACATTCATCAAAGGCTGAAACAGCACCAACAAGTCCTGTTTCTTTGGAATAGAAGGCACTGGTGCCTCTTTAGTGGGAGAATATAAGGTCTTGATGATAGCATACTTATCTATATCACTGCTGAGGTTGCCTAATGTGTTGCCCAAGTTGGTGGTTGACAATTAAATGGTATCACTGGCATTTGGTGGTCAAAAGGAGGAAACTAGATTAAAAAAATGTATGTATTGTTAATCTGGCTGATTATGTATCTTCAACTCCTTTCACACTGGACTTTGTCATGTTGATGAAATATAGATACTGTTTTCGAGGTAGTCTTTTCTATAAGCTGAGGTCTCACTAATTTTTTGTTTTGTTCTGTAGGGTGAGCCTCTGAATAGTAGCAATTAGATAAAATTTAGTGTGAATTCTGTTTATATCGAAATACTTCGTATTTTTTACAGCCAATGAGAATTGCACTCGAGCTAATTCAAAAAAATCTTTTAAATTTTCCACTTCATTTTTTCAGGCTTTGCGAAGCATATTGACACATACCTGGAGGTGGTACACAATATATTATGGCCAGCCAGCAAAATGGTTCAATGATGTAGGAAAACATTGATTAGTTTCATTGAGTGACTTAATGCGAAAAAAGAGGCATCTATTCGAAAACTAACTCAACTATTGTCTCTATTGTGACAATAGAAAATTCAACCTTGCTACTTGAAGCAAAGCCAAAGAGTGATTGAAAACTAATATGCACTAATTTTTTTGTTTTATTTTCTTCTATTTTTTATATTTTCCACTCTTAAACAATGACTGACTGGTAGTAAGTAGATTTTGACATTTAGTGGAAATGCCTGACAGATAGTAATCAAATTCTGACACTTGGTTACTATGATTTTTTCTTTAATTTCCGTTTCTTCTCTTTTCTTTCCCTTTACTTTATTATCCTTTATTTTTTTGTGATCTGAATGTGATCTGTAATGAATAATTATAAAGTGCATAAGTGGTAAGGCAATCCACCAATTCAGCTTGTATCGAGCATGCAAGCTGAAATATGGATTATGGATAGCAGAAATAACGAATCTGTGGATTCAATTTTTCTGAAATCTGTGAGCCATAATGATGTTTTTTCAGTTGTCCATTAGTCAACCATAAATTGCTAAATAGATTCGAGAATTTTCCTATAAAATGTCACCAAGTCGAATGCTATGTAATCCACCAGCAGCAGGCCTCCTCAAATCTAAAACAGAAGGTTGTCAAAAGAAAGACAGGTATAAATAGACATGAAGAAAAAATTGAAAAAATAAGATTTTTTTTCAGCAAAAGTAGTGATGATGTGACAAACAATGTAACACAGAAACGGGCAACTATTAAAATTTTACAAAACAAAAGTTTTTCCACACTGAAAAATTATGATCAGGCTCGCTTGGTTCATGCAATCAGCAAATTTGCAAAAAAACTCATTTTTGACCAAAAAAATCCTGTCATCGGAACTAAAAAAAGAAAACAGTCAAAACGGGCATTTCTTATTTGCCTGGTGCCAGGAGTATGTTGATTGGGTTCATGATCATTTTATATATCGCAAAGATCACGGGGAAAAGTTGTATGCCCTGTATAAAGACAAGATGCAACTAAAAAGGTACAGGCCAAAACAATCCATCACATGGAAATTTGTCGAACGTCTACTGATAATTTGGACAAGGATGGTCGTCCACCCCACTTGAAAGCAGCCATGCGAGCTGCTGGCTTGTATGAAAAGTGTCGTCGGTGCCCATTATTGAAAGAATATAAGGATGAAGGCATCGACTTGGAGTGTAAATCCAACGAGGCTACAGTTGATTATTATCAGCGCTGTATATCTTCCGCTGTTCAATTTTGTTGCAGCAAAGAAAAGGCGGAGCTCAATGCAGCTGATATTTCCCATGGTAGTAGGTGGTGATCTCTGATGAAAATTTCTCTGATTAATAGTTCTTAAATCAGAAAAAATATCAAACTAACTGTCCATTTGCAACCACTGTTGTGGTAATTCAAGATTTACTATGTAGGCTTTAAAGACAAAATTGCCGTGTATATAAGATCAATTTACGCTGTATCCAAAAATTATACTTTGTGTTCAAATTATTGTTCAGCTCTTCAGACCTTCATCGGCTGGCTCGTCTGGGAGACCGACTCCAACGAAGCCCAGTCGATGACAACTTTTGGGATGCTAAATGTGTTGGAGACCAAACTGGGGAAGTGGTGCTCATGACAACGTTCCCTGGGGGAACATATAGATCAGTAGGGATGCTTTCATTGGTGACAAAGTCATGTCATTTCTTTCTCCACATTGTTGATGACATTACTTCTGTAACCAGCTTTACAGAGGGCTAATAGCTTGAAACTTTCTCTTGTTCAGATTGCGTCGTGCTAAAAAACTGATTTTACCACCTGCATCGTATAGGAATTGTTTACAATTCTGATGCAGCGGTGAAATGCGTGACAAATTTGTTGGAATTCATCACAGAGCATTGGATTTTTCGAAGAATGATTACACTTTTGTTCTAAACTATATAATCATTCAATTGCTGTTTTCCAAGGCAGCACGACCAGAAATGATTTATAAGGCCGGAATGGTAAACTTGCATTCCTGCAAGTAGGGGAATGAAGTTTACCATTTAACAAAAGTGCCCGACGCTAAAAATGGCCGGATTAATGCAATGGTAATGTCATTGGATGACCATTCCATGTTTCTCGATTACCAAGAAGTGCGCAGGGTTGTCACATTAGAGAATGGATACATTGACAATCGCCAGTATATGTTAGTTTCATTCCTGCGTCAACTAACCCACCATATTAGCCAAAACTTAAAACAAATCACGGTAAATAAAAATAAATGTTCCCCTCGGCAATATGTATGAGTATGCCGGCAATTAATCTAATACCAGTCTCATTACAAAGTGTCCGCCTGCATTCTTGTGCACATTCCAAGGGTTTTAATAAAGAATTTACATCTAAAACTTGATTAAAACTATAGTAATTCTCTGCTTTCAAGGTTTCTAGCAGCTTCAAGCATTTGCTTGCCTACAAAGTACGCCCAGCTAGTTGTACCAGCTCATGCATGGAATTTTTCAATCGCTTTTTGGTAGCAGAAAGCAGTGATGCCCAACTGGGCTCCAGAGTACTTGGCCACTCAAATATGACATCTTTGAAAGAATATGATAGGTAGTTTGTCATTGTTGTAATGAGCACTCATTCATCTTGCCTTCAAACAAGTTGGCTTCTTTCTCGAATTATCAAACTTGACATTTGAATTCAACTATGATGTGATTTTCTAAAACAATAAGTTGTCAAATTTAGATAGAAGCTCTTGAGCAGTTTAGGAACCGAAAAATGTACCGAAGAGGTAGAAGGTCTTGAGCAACAAATTATTGCTGAGCCCCAGATTTCTACCAAAAAGAGTGCTTTTGGTTCAAAAATTATTTTACGAAATCATCAAATGCCTTTCAAGTCATTCTTCGTCCCCCTAACCCCGGAACCAGCAGACGGAGATGAATAGAATCAGTCCAAAGACTACAAAAAACAGAAACTGGGGAGACCATGTAGGGTCTACAGCGATGGCTGGAAGTTTTACCTCGAATCATATTTAATGCACAAATCCAACGGCACAAAATTGCCATTGGGGCATGATGATATGGATCTTTTTATACCTGTAAAATAACATTTTTTCTCTCTGGCTAGAAATATAAATTGTTATAATTCCAGAAAAAAATCTTGATCGAAAACAGGGAGCCCCAAGCTCTCAACAAATTGCACCACAAAGTTCACAACATGATCGGGCGATACTTTTCAGCAATGCAATACGTTGCTCTGATGTGGTTTTGCAAAAAGAAAAAAATAGTGAAATTTGAATCGGACAGTGACCTCGAAGGTCACTTACAAGAAGTGGCGCATATTCTCAACATTACATTGATGAAACCACAGAAGAATCAAATAGCGTTCTTTAAATCACTTGCATTAAAGGTTTGAAAATAAAGAAAAAGAAAATAGCATTAACTCGAAGCTTAAATTTATTTTCAGGTTGACACCATCCAAGTGCAGGTTGCCACTTTTGAGGATGATGTAACTATTGGGAATAAATCAAATATAAACAAGAATAAGGTTTGAACTGTAAAAAATGTAAAAACATAGAATAATCAATAGAACATACATAATTGCAGGTTTCAGAGATGATTAAACCATCAAAATCTACGGCTATGCCCACAAAAAGCCTGTTTCACCATCCAAGGTAAACTTTGTTATCCCTCAATGAGCATATAAACTTTGTTCAAATCCATTGTTATATATTTAAGCTGGCTGCTGCGATTGCAGAAGCAGAAAGGATCCACCAGCTAAACAAGGACAAGTGGTTTCATTCTAAGCTTAAAAAATCATTGTTGTAATAGTTTTTAAATCAAATAAATTTTTATCAGAGTGTTTTGCTTGAATTGCATCTAAAAGTTTTAGGACTCTATTTTCTATTGTCAAAAAAAATTTGAAAAATATTTCCTTGCTCACAGAATACTTTAGCTCAAAGCAGTCCATATGGTTGGCCTAATAGAGGAGGAGCGTTGAATCATCTGTGAAACTGTTCAGATGATTCTCGAGTTTCATTTGGGAGCTGAGGTAAATTCTTAATCTATATGAAAGGATGTGTATAGTATATTTATGTCGCAATTGTTTCACTTAGGTGAGAGTCAGCGAATTTGTCACCCGGGCCAAAAATTATTTGATGGAAAACTATGGGTGGATACTTAGCTTGAAAGCACTTAGTCAGGGAAGCTCGTTCCTTTTTCCACCTGGGGAGCAATACGAGGGACCAGGCTTGTGTTAATTGAACCTTGCCCGTTCAGTTCCAAGCACAAGTACAGAACCATAAAAAATGCAAATCATATATATATATATATACCTCCCTCTTAGTAACTTTGCTTTACAGATGGAACAAAATGCCCAAGAAACTGATGAAATTGAGCTGCCTGTCAGCAACAATGAGGAAATGGTATACAATGGCGGTATTGAATTGCCTATTTAAATTTTGCCTTTTTCTAAATAATAAAAAATTCCATAGTAGTGTGCAACTTCTTCAGATCATGTGTGTGTAGATATTCTGAAATTATTTTTCCCCCAAGTCAACATATTTGAAATCTAAATAACATATTTTTTAGGTTCATAATTATCTATATGCATTGTCCTTGGGATCAAGAATATCCATGAATTTGAAAGCCTTTCAACTGCTCCATTAAAGCTGATATATGGTAGGAATTTGGTACTTTGTTTCATTTTTACTCAGGTTACTCAATTGGCAACTCAAAATGTTGAAATTTTGTCATTTACTCAAAAAGATCAGTTATTTAAGGCCTTTTAAAGTAGTCACCTGTAATTACTCAATTTTGATTTAAATCTAGATTTAGGCTCTCAACTTTTTGTAATTGTTGTATCATTTCTATGTCTATAATTTTTTTTCTATTGCAGGTTGTCGAAGATGACAAAACAAACTTTTTTTCTGGGCATGTGTGTAGCCTCAACAGTTGTTGGTGCCCAGTGAACACTACAGCTTACTTGCAAGATCCAAGCTTGCTAGTATTCTGTTGTGACTGATACACACTTTTCTTTTTTTGTGGAGGGACACAAGTGATGTAGTGACAACTTGATTTTGAATGGAGATTCTGACACTTGGTGGCAATGACTGAGATTTAAGACTTAGTGGCAATCAGTAAGAGTCAGAAACTTCCAGACCATGAAAACTATCTGTCAGACCATTTCTGACAGATAGACTATCCATCAGAAATGCAAAACTATCCATCAGACCATTTCTGACAGATAGACTATCCGTCAGAAATGTAAAACTATCTGTCAGACCATTTCTGAAAGATAGACTATCCATCAGAAAGGTCTCACTATCTGTCAGAATCGCCCTGTCTGTCAGATCAAGCTGAGCTACACTTGGTAGATGCTTCTGACACAAAGAAATAACACTTCATGGAAATTCCAACAGTTTATAGTGGCATCTACATGAGGTTTCCAAGAGCTTGATGAGGAAAAGTTCTCTGAGAAACAGGCATTCAGCTCTGGAAAAATGGCTTGGGGTAGAAGTCTTCTGTCTTTGGAAATGGGAAAATACACTAGGCTGGTAGGTATTCTATATTTCATTTTTCCAGATATGTTCCATCCCAAATGGAAAAACTGACTGATGCTTCACTTATAAATTTTCCAATTTTTCAAGAATTGGTTTTTAAATAGTAGGCTGGTAGTTAATCTATGTTTCATTTTTCCAAAAGATTTGTTCCTTCAAAAGGGGAAAAATTGACTGATGCCTCACTTATAAATTTTCCAATTTTTCAAGTATTGGTCTTAAGAAAGGGAAAAGCCCCTTCTTGTTCAGTGACTAATACTACAAATTTCGAGGTCCGAAGGGAAGAACCAGTTTGTTTTTCCCCTGACAAATGTTTTTCATTTTCCCTTCCAAGGGGAAATATTCAACTGTTGCTTTGGTTAAAAATGCTACAATTTTGAAGTCCAAGGCGTTTTTTATAGGGGAAAACTCATCTGCCTTCCCACTGATACTTTTTGGAAAGTGCTTTCAGCTCAGTAAGGTTTGAGGGAACTTGTAGATCATGAAAACTATCTTTCGGACTATTCCTGACAGTGTCAGGGTCTAAGTTCTTAAAAGAAAACTAGGTAGGAGTACTGTAAGGATAACACAATTTGATATGCAGGTATTTGGCCCCTGAATACTTATGTCCTTGGGTAGTTTAACAAGTGGATTTGTAATTTCAAGATTTATTGGAAACTTATCAAATTTAATATACACTAGTACATACTTGGAAATAAATAGGGCGTAAACCTATTCTTCAGGTACTGTTAGTGGTACATATTTATCGATAAAATGATATATATGTATAGAAATAAGTAAAGGATTCAAATAAATGAACGAAATAAAATGCAGTAATGAACTGAACTGGACTGAAGATACTGAACTGAACGAGCTGGAATGGACTGAACCGGAACTGAACTGAGGATAAGAGTTACAGGCTCTTATATACAGCTTTTCATGCCAGATTGGTTTAATTAACTTCTGCTATCTTATCTTTTGATTAATGTTTGTTTTTGTTTATTTCACACCATATGTGTGTGCTCTAGCAGGAGCAAAGGTTACTGTATTTTTATCTAAGAGGTATAGGCGATTATTTGCCTCTTTTGACCCATCTGCTTCCATTTCTAGTAGTTCATCTTGTTTTAGGAGGCCTGTATTTAAGATCGGCCTTAACTCCCATTTATTTTATACAACATATATTTTTGAACCCTTAGAAGATCCCATATGGTCGGAACCTTTTGATACTTACTTTGTACAGTATTTTTATTTCCCACTGAACCGATATTTCAAGGTTCATTAGGTTTATAAGTTATCTTTCGAGATTAGGTTTGCATGATTGATAATATTTTCAGTTTGGGTTCCATATGTGCAAAATTTAAGCGAAGCGATAAAAATTAAGATAATAATAAAATAACTACAGTAGGAATTGACTTGAATCGCCAAATTTACATGCTTTTCTCACAAACACTACTAAAATTTATGTTTGAATTTTCACTTTTGCTTGACATTCCTCTCCTTCTAGAATTGAACATCCTCGTTTATTTTGCGACTTCTCAAATTGTACCTGATTTCATGCTTCATTGTTCCATCTTTGTGGGTTTGTATTTTGCCACATTTGTTGGATGGTCCTTCTATAATTTGGGGCATCCGTCCATAATAAGGCTTTGTTTGGTTGACATGATATACTTCCACTCCATTGTTTTGTGTGGGATTTTCTATCTCCAGATTTGGATTGCAATAATTATCTAGTGAGCATTTTCTTGTTAATGCTCCAGAGCATACCACAGTGTTCAAGTAGTAACTGAAGTAGCTTCCATCTGTTTTTTCTATTTCCTCAAAGGTTTGCAACATCTGATCATGCTATTTTTCCATACCAACCAGGACTGCAGCTCTGAAAATGATTTTATTTATTGTGTAATATATCGACAGAAGACCATAAAATATCATCAAGCAGCCATAAATGTTTAGACTCATCAAGATCCATAGAATAGTTTTTCCATGCAGTGCCAAGAAATGATATATACCTGATGACAGAAAAGAACAATTTTCTGACTCAATGCATGATTTGAAGATTTTGATCGCTCAATATCAATTGATCTATTAGGTAGACTATATTTTTGATTATTTCATCAAATATAAAAAAATCATAGTTTTGTAATTGACTTTTATTTGAGCTATCTGTTTTTTTAATGGCTATTCAAATGTGCTTACCTTTGCTGTATTCGGTTGGACCAGTGTAAGAGCATGAAAAGCATATCTGCTGTAAATTGTAAAATCAGAAGGAAATTCTTATTTGTTAACTTTTTCGATATGGCTCTTGCTTGATTACTGGTTAACTCATTGAAGAATTTATCAGCCAAAATAGATACTAAATCAGTAACAACTAAAGCCCAAGATTGATTCAGATTCTTCAGAGCATTTAATTCTGAAGTAATCCATTGCACCTCAAAGATCATTCATTTTCACATCAAGTACATTAGCAAGTTGGCATGGATGAGCTCTCCACTTGTGGCCATGCTTATTGTAAAAATTGTGCAGTCCATTGAATGTTTCCTCAAATCATTCAAAATATGAAATTGCTGCAAATGCCCTGCCTATTGCTAAGTGTGAATGATGAGCCATGCAATGAATTGCAAATGAACCATTTGACATCATGTCATTTAATAGTTAAATAAGCCATTATTCTTTCCTGGCTTAACTGCTGCACCATCAGGAACAGAACCATGCAAGTTAGTTTTGATATATCTTAAGAATCCATGTGATTTACCTTCCCAGGATTTGAGTAAATATACAAAAATCCAAGTGCAGTCTCATCAGCATCAGGCAAGATGAGTTTATAGAAATATATCTTTAAAGTATTTCTTCCAAAGCTTGAAAGTAGACTATCAAGTAGTGATTCCATCTTGCATCTGTAGATGCTTTATCAAGATTTCATGCATTTTTTCGTCAAATGCTTTATCAAGATTTCATGTATTTTTTGGCTTATTACTCCCGTCTTCCCGGTGCAGCTATGTAACTGAATGGTGGTATCCTAGACTAATCCCATTTAATTCTTATAATTCAATCATTTTTGAATGTGACAAAAATAGCAGGTTCATTTTGACTCCTCTAACACAGATCGCACAATTCACCTTGTCACTGCATACTGTCCCATCTTCTCTTGCTCCATTTCTTTCTGTTTTTGCTTGAATTGCTCAGGTAGTCTATCTGAGGTTTTCTGCTGGAGTTTCCTGATTATTGATAGATGCAAACTTTGTTTTTGATGCACAACAATTAACAATGGATTGGACTCCTATGATTTCTTTAAGATGCCAGCAGGATCAGTTACTCCTGGATGGAATCACACATCTAACTTGAATTGTCAAAGTACTTTGTGGATAGTCTATATCTGAAAGTCGATTGACCAGGATTTTCCTCATTTGGCAAATACTCAGACCAAACATGATTTTCCTCGATGGCTTTGACCGGTATGATTCTTTTTTTGTGCTCCTGAATATAAGGTATTCATTAAGACTTGAAAAATGATGTAGTTTCCCAATCTCTTCCAATCTGAGTCTCTGAAGTAAACATTTGTGTTGACTGTACATCGGACATGGAAATTATTTCTTCATTCATACCATCAGTTGAAAAGTCATCTAGAATACTGTTGGCTTGACAAATGTCATTCATAGTGCCAATTGTAATTTCTATTTGGACATATTTGTGTACGGGTTGATTTTTTATGCTGTGGTAGAGATGATGTTCTAAAGCGGAGTATTTCTATTATGTCCACCATATGCAATTAGCTCAACAAATCCGTTTTTCTCTGGCCTCCTTGGATTGTCTGAATTGATTTCCTGAATTATTACATTACCAAGATGAGGTGATATGAGCATCAACATGTTCAGTAGAATCGAGATCATTCCACCAGGCATTGCTGGAAAAAAATTTTTGGTGAAGAAGTCATCATTGGTAACACCTATGATTCTATTTTGATCATGATTGAGCTTGTCTTAGGTGAATCTATCTTTCATTAAAAAAATTTGTACCCAAATTTTTTAAATGTAAGATAGATTCTTTACATACTTGAGTGTAACTCTCAAACAAACCTGTACCAAGAATATTTAAACAAAATAGTGCTCGAAAATCAGATTCTATAATCTGTTTTTCTATAATTGATTCCAAATAATGAAAGTGGAAAGCAAGTAGTATTCCAGATTTTCACAATGTTCTGATCAACCGTATACCATGTAGAACTGGGAATTTCTTCATACTGACATCACTTTTAACAATTTTTTGAGTGCAAAATTTCATGATAAGAACTCCATGTAAACAATTTTGATGGCAGTAGTGATTTGTGTCACTTTTTTTATTGGGAAGCACTTTATAAAAATTAGACTATAGGCTTCTCTAGCTGACACCTGTAGTGATATGCACAGATCACATGTGTGCCAGTTCCTGACAAAAATAGTACTCTGATGCTTTCTGAATCTCGATGGAAAATTATACACATCACACAAATGAATAGTAGAAGATGGAACAGAAAATAAGATAACCACATAGTGACTCCACAGTCATTGGCTCCATAGGAACCGATGAAAATGCGTTTAAAACTGATTCATAGTCATCAAAGATATGAACATCGAAAATTCTTTCTAGAGTTATATTTAATACTCTGTGTACATTCTCCACATTTCTAGACTAGTGTCCTAATATGAAACCATGAAAGGACTTATATTTGGAACTCATCACTTGATCAAAATGAAATCTTTGATGGTTATGATTTTATCAAACAGTCATCATTTTATTGAAACCTAAAGTATACTTAAAAAAAATTCTTTGAATCAATAATAATCTTTTTTTTGGGTGATTCTAGCTCCTGCTTTATAGGAGGGCCATTAACACTGATACAAGAATCTTGTTCATGGCCGGATTCCTTTTTCTCCTCCACCTCATCCATATCATCATGCTCTTCTGGATCTTCTCTTCTCCATTTTGAATAGCATAATTTTTCGATCTTCAGTTATCTCACATAAAATGATAGGCATGGTAGAACTCACTCCTCTTAAGTGAGTAGCTTTTTTATATCATCCTTTGTTGCCAAAGAATTTATCATTTTTTTTGCCTATGTGTTAATGAAGAGGGAATGACAAATCAGAAAATAAAATTATCATTAGTACAATACTTCTGAGGCCACATCGGCCACTCCACGTGCCCCTGCCACAGCTCCAGTGCGAATGCCAGTTTCTTTATCTGCAACTTTTTGGCCTTAAAAACAAACCAATACAAGTTATAATATTAAGCTTCAAATCATTTAAAATTCGGATTTCTCTGCACAAACTGTGTGCCTCATGCATAATACTCTATCCTTATTTCTCAAAATGTGTTAGTATCAGTGATATTCTTCTTCAATATTCAGTAATAGTACATCAAACAGATTCAATCTTCCACAAATGTTTAACTTGAGTGTTCAAAAAATCCTGATTGATACGGGCTGTTTTTTCATGGCAGAGGATTTTTTCTGCTTGCATGGAAAACTTTTATGTAACTTTTCTTATGGTGCAGATTTCTTTATGTGATTGTATTATTAAAAGTGGTTCAAAAGGGAGATTGTTTACTAGGATTCTATGAACTCGGTATGGTACAGATCAACTTGGATGGAAAAAACCCTCCATGCAGGGCTTTATGACCGAGTGACCCAGATTAAGCATTTGCTACAAATCTAAATCTTGTGAATTGTGACTGATGATGAAATCGAAAAGTTGATACAAGCAATACCTTATTTCTGTAAAGAATGTATCATTGGCCACAGGTTTTGTAGAATCAGTGAATTAAGAAACTTAGTTCTATAGTCTGTTTTTCTTGAAATGCTTCTAAATTATGAAAGTGGAAATTAAGTCGTATTTGAGATTTTCAAAATTTTTTGAAAGACTGTATAGGACTGGAAATTTGTCAGCATACTGACCTCACTTTCAAAAATTTTTCGAGTGAAAAGTTTATGCTAAGAGCTCTTTGTAAATGCTTTTGATGACAGTACTGATTTGTGTCACTTTTCTATTTGGAAGTGTTTTATAAAAAAACAGACTATAGGTTTAAATGTTGTAGTGGAATGATAAGTTGCAACTGTTATAATGAAAAAAATGATTCTAGCTCATCTATAACTAAATTATGTACTTGCAAAGTGAAAAAAAAAATTACCAGCAACTTTTTTTTTTTCATACGGCAGCAGGTGGTGGCAGGGGCTGCCAGGGCATGTGTTGCAGCATTGTTGATGGGGCCATTTTCGAAATGTTTCGCTGGACTCTTGCCTCATGCATCCAGCATCTTGGAATGCCTCCTTTGACGTTTGGCTTGCCTCCACCTCCAAAGGCCTGTGATGCCAGATGGCCAGGAATGCTGGGGGATAGGACTCAGACTGGGAGAGCCAGACCGCCAACTCAAAGTTGATGTAGTCAAACAATGTCCCGTGGACACTAGGACTGCCATGTCATTCTCTGTTGGGGCCACATGGTCCTGCTCAGCCCAATGAGCTGACTGAAGATATGCTTGGGCTTCAGCTGCAGCTTCCAGCCCCAGTTTGTTTTTTTTTCATTTGATCGAGGTGGTTGCAACCACCAACAAAACAAGGATCATGATTATTGAAAATTTCATACTTTTCTGGAATTAATTTCAAAATGAGAAAAGAGACCTTGAATTGAAGGCAAAAGAGTCAGATTTTTTTATTGAAACAAACAAGTAAAAAACTGGGGCACTAAGCTGGAAAATAGAACATATTAAAAGGAGAAGTCTCTAAATGAGAAGTGTCTCAGTCCAGCAACTTTGCAATGTGGGCAAATATTACTATCTGATTTTTTTCAAAGATAGAAAATGTGATTAATGTTCAAAAACAGAATTTCACTAAGGTAGAAAATGGCAAATGCTATATGGGAATTCAAAAAAATGTGACTGCTAGGAGTAGCAGAAATAGAATCATGTCGCCAAAGGAATGATAGATAAGCTAAAAGTGGAAACCAAAAGTGATTGATTTAGTCAAGGCAGGAGTAAAAACCTAAATGAGCTGGTGATTGCGTGCTCAAGAGTTAAATAAAGGGCTAGAAACAAAATTGAAGGCATGGGCAAATAAAATAAGGTAGAAGCAGGAGGAAAGGGTAAATCGAATGCTTGTGATTTTGCGCTTAAGTTAAATATAGGTAAGGTATAAATAGAAAGCTGAAGCAGTATAAGGATGCCATGAAGCAGGCAAAAAAAATTTGATTGCAAAAATCGCATCAAACTACAGTTTTAATCTTACTCAAATGATTGTACCTCAAGTTCTGCTGCAGCTCTTCTTATCAACTTTTGATATGTTTTTGGCCATTCATTCTTGAACCATACTAAATTTTCTTGCTTCTATCCTTGATTATTCAAACTTTTTTTCAAGAGCATTTCTGATGAATGAAGCAAAAGAACAGGAATCAGTTAATAATCACTAGGGCTGTTTCAAGTACTTGAACTTAAAATCAAACAAGATCAAAACTCAACAATTTTGGCTACTTTCATCATAGTGTGGAGTTGTATTTTTTATATTGTGCATCATGCTTAGTTTTTGTGTTCACAGCAAGAAAAAGAAACTTTTTCGCCTTTTAAAATAAAAATCATAATTAATAATAGTTCATACTTTTCCAAGGAATAGGCTAACAATTCCAAGGTCCACATTTAACCTCAAAATTAGCTGAACAGCATCTAACATGGCAACTTATAGAAACTTGAGAAACTGTTTAACAACAACTAAAGAACCGAAAATTCAGAAGTTAAATTTTCAGAAAGATTTGTCTTCCATTTTTATGTTAAAATAGAAAGACGGTTTTTTCTCTCTTCTTTCAATTATTATTCAATTTGCTCATTTATTGTTCTATTACATAGTTAAAGCATATTTTTGTGTAGCAATTAGAGGAACAATTATCAAAGTTTTGTTTGTCATTTGCCCCATGACAAAATATGGCGAGGCTGGCATAATATTGTCATTAGACAGTGTGCAACTTTCTCCAGTTTTTGTTCTTAAATTGGCTAATTTTTTCCTTTTTTTCCAGCTGATAAAATTGGTACAGTGTTAAAAAAACACATGACCAAAAAGCCACATTCTGTTACAGTACTCAAAACAACACACATACAAAACAATGGATAAGATTAGGTCTTCAAAAAGAGCACTACACTCATTAAGCACAAATACAAAACCACTTTTAGACCAATTTTTGGAAATCATTCAGCACAGTAAATGTTCAGCTTTGCAAAAGATGCCAATGATGTGGAGACCACTCAGATAGAAGAGACTATCCAGAGGGCTCTAAATAATGCAATGGACCCTTTTGCAAGGAGACTGCATGATATAAATATCAAATTAGAAAATCCACCAGCACATGTAGGAGAGAGAGCAGATGGGCAATCACCCATGTGGTTCGACCCTGTGCTTAGTTTTTGTCCACACCCAGTCTTCTCTGGATCATTTGGGGGTTCTTTTTCAGACTGGGTTGATAAATTAGACCAATACATGGTTCATCAGAGCATACCTAATTATGCAGAGGCCAACAAAACAGCTTTTTTGGAAGCTAATCTAGGTGGTCCTGCACTGTCCTCCTTCAGAGAATTAAAAAGGGTGCCAAACCCGCCAGATTCATATGCCAACTACATCCAGCAGTTGAAAATTCTACATCCTGATGGTAGTGATTCGGACATCTACCAACAGCTTATTTATGATAGAGAACAAAAAAGAACTGAGGCAGTAACTGAATTTTAGGAACAATTAGGAAAATTTAGTAAATCTGCATATCCTACACTTTTTGAAAATGCATGTGAAAGCATAATCAAGCCAATTTTTCTCTGAGGATTGGGAACACTCACAAGGGATAGCATCAAATTTTGGGAGTTCACAACATTAGATGAGGCACTGAAAGCAGCATGTTATAATAATCACAGCTGTTCAAGGAAGATCTACATTCTTCCTCTAATCCACAGTATTAAACAAATGGACCCAAAAATAAAATTTCTAACACAGGAATTTGAGGCAAAAATTGCCCACTCAAACGTACAACAAAATATGATTTGTTGCGACATTTGCCACTGTGGACATGCAACCGCAGATTGCAAGTCACCCTGTCGACACTGTTGGAGGGCTCCACAGGAACAAGATTGTTCACTTCTAAAATGGAGTATGCCAGCTTATCAGCAAGGTAATCATTATTCAGGTCATAATAAAAATAATAATGTACCTGCTAGGACTGAAACAAATTATCCTAAAAGAGAAAATAATTTTCTAGTCCAAATAGAAGCAGTAGGAAAACAAACAATAACAATTCAGTTAACATTGTTCATAAGGCTATTTTTGAAAATGACATAGATGATGAATTACTGTTTCAGGAATTTTCTTGAGAAAACAATGAGCATGTGTACATTCAATCAGTCAATATTAATAGTTCATGCAGAGTGTGCCAGTTCCACTTAGGTAGGCTAATACACCTTCACCCAAAAAGATAAAAAGTGACATAAATGCATACTGCAAGATTATAATGCCAGCTAGCAACAATACTAAGCATTAGTAAAAATTTTCACCAACTAATGCTTTTATTGTTGAACAACTTTTGTCCTTCCAAATTAAAAATGAAGGATAGAGGCGAAAACCCCAACCTGCCACAAATTCTTATAAAAAAAAGAAAAATGCACAAATGCTTAATATATTACATAATAGTGGACAGATAGTTTTGTTGTCATTTTTGTTGTATTTTTAATAGTAATAGCTTGCCAATAAAAGGTGCTAGCAGCTATCAACTTTGTGGGGCATCCAAAAAAATATTGAAGTACTGAAAACAGTTGCATGCAAAGCACCTCATCTTGACAATGTCAATCAAACTAGGGTAAATGTTTCAGTGTATATACCATGTACCAAGCCTGTAACAATAAAAGAGTTTTTTCAATCTCCAATTCGAATTTTCAAGGTGAATTTTTTGGTCCCAGACAATGGAACAAATATTAAAAGGCATTGGAAGATTCTGGTTTGAAACCCGTCAGTTGCGCTGCTCACAATTTAAATTTTATTGTTACTAATGGTAGATGAAGTCAAACTTCTCTGAAAACCTTGTCTTTCAGTTTATAATTTTAGGAATAGAAGAACAAGACCAAGTCAAACAAATACAATCTACTTGTAGAGATATATCAGGTTTCTTCCACAGAAGTAACAGTGATAAGATGAAACAAAACCAGCTTTGAAGTTGATTCAAGTGGCTATCTGTGTTGACTCATTCAAAAAATGTGTCCTTCATTTCTATATTTTTTAAGGAATCAAAAAATTTATTGGAATTCTACAAAACAAATGATGAAGTGGATCACTGTAATGAAGGATTCCATATTATTATTTGATCAAGAGCAGGACATGGATTGGATTATGAACTATTCCCATGGCAATAACACAACAGGATTATAATCATTTACTCTAAATAACTTTCTATCAATGAAATAGTTGTTTTTTAGATTCACTATGCCAAAAACCATATCTACACCTGACAATTTCTTTAGAAGCAGAACTACAAGGCATGCAACTAGAATTAGGTCTATGCACTCGAAATTTTTTAACTGAATCTGCTAGACAGCCATTTTCATTCTCATCAGGTATAGTACATTTCATGTTTTTATTAATAAATTCAACAATTTCCTTTTTTGTTCACTCCAACAATCATAGCATCTTTTATCCATAATTTTATATGAAAATGAGGAGCACCTGTACTCTGATATTCAACTCTAGCGCAGCAATTTTCAACTTGTGCTAAAGTACATATTGGTGATAGCAAAAAATTATTGAGAAGGCTATTGAATTGATGTCTGAAATGAATAGCAACACTAACTGGATTTTTAGCACATAACACGATTAATTTATATTGTTCAAATCATCTAATTTATTTATATGCTTCAAATAAGCCAACACATTAGGCCAATCATATTCAGCAGCACATAATGTAAGAAAAAACAAGGCAGGGTCAAAGTTTTTCATCCATTGCATGTAAACTTAGTCCTTGATTACTCCAGTTTGCAGTCCAACCC